>PITA01020866.1:0-33928 GCA_004023965.1 Spilogale gracilis | reverse complement strand
ACAATGATCCTGAATGGAAATCTGAACCTACACAAAGGAATGAGGAGTACTAGAAATGATAATTAGGTGGGTAAATGGAAAAGAAAATGTTTTTGATCTCTTTAAAAACAATTGAAAAAAAAATAAAAACAATTGAGTGTAAAGCAAATACAACAACACTGTATTTGAAGGTTTGTAACAGAAACATGGGTAAAACTTCGGACAATAATAATCCAAAAAGAAAGTATAATGGAAGTATAGTCTTGTAAGTTTTATGTACTACATAAAGTGGTATGCTATTACTTGAAGTAGACTAGTAAGTCAAAGATGACAACTGTAAACTCTAGAGAAAGAACTAAGGGCATAATCAAGATGACAACAATAAAAAAAAATCCCCAAGGATTTAAAGTTTATAAACCAACTAAGGAGATAAAATGCCACCATTGAAATAAAGTAATGCAAAAGAAGGCAGACCAAGAGGCAAAGGCAACTCAGTAAAGAAAAGATAGTATCTTCAGCAAATGATATTGAGACAATTAGATGTCCATAGGCAAAAAATGAATCTTTGTACCTTTCACCACACAAAAGAATTATCTCAGAAGGAATCACAGACAAATGGAAAATCTAAAACTATAAAACACACAGAATAAAACATAGGAGACATCTTTATGACCTTGGTTTAGGCAAAGATTTCTTAGATATGACACCAAAAGTAATCCATAGAAGAAAATTGGTAAGTTGGACATTTTCAGCATTAAAAATTTCTGCTCTTCAGAAGACTCACTAAAAGAATGAAGAGGTGAACCATAGACTGGAAGAAAATATCCACAAATCATTTATCTGATAAAGGACTTGTGTCTACAATATATAAGGAACTCTAAAAATGCAATAATGAGACCTCAATTAACCTTATTAAAATCGATAAATAAGGGGCACCTGGATGGCTCAGTTGGTTAAGCGTCCACCTTAAGCTCAGGTCATGATCTCAGGGTCCTGGGGTCAAGCCCACATTGGGCTCCCCGCTCAGCAGGGTGTCTGTTTCTCTCTCTCCTTCTTCCATGCCTGCTATGCTCTTTCTCTCTCAAATAAATAATTTTTAAAAATGGACAAATAATTTGAAAGACACTTCATTAAAGTAAGTGTAAAGATGGCAAATCAGAACAAATGAAATGAGACTCCATATCATTATTTATTAGGGAAATGCAGATGAAAACCACAAAAAATCAAAAGCATTAGAATAGCTAAAATTAAAGAGACTGACCATGCCACATGTTGGTAAGGATGAGGAGTAACTGGAGCTCTTCTTACTGTTGGTGGGGATTTAAAATGGTACAGCACTCTGGAAAACAGGTTGATAGTTCTTAAAAGATAAATACATGTCTATCATATGATTTCATCATTCCACTTCCATGAGAAAAGAAGAAAATACCAGTAAGACAAATTATAAATGAATATTTGTAGCAGCTTTATTTGTAGTAACCCAAAACTGGAAACTACCTAAGTGTCAATCATGGACAAGTGGATAAACAAATTGTGATATCCCAAATAATAGAATGAATCATCAAACAAACAAGCTGTTGATATATAAACAATATGGATGAATCTCAAATGCATTATACTAAGTGAAAGAAACCAGAAAAAATAGGTACTGCATGATTCCATTTATACAAAATTCTTAAGACTACAGACTGACCTGCAGTGAGAGAAAGCCAGTCATAGGTTGAATGGGAACTGTAGGTAGGAGAAAGAAAGAGTGTGAGAGGTGATTACAAAGGGCCACAAAGCAAGATTTGGAAGGCAGATATGTTAATTGGTTGTGAGGATGGATGGCTTCATGGGCATATGTATACTGTCAGAACTTATCAAGGTATATACACAAAATTTTATCTCTGCAGTTTATTCTAGGGCACTTATGCCTCAACAAAGCTGAAAAATGAAAAAGAAAAAGTCACAAGATTAAAAATAATAACAAATTATATTAGCAGTATACAACAATAACAATAGCAATATAAATTTAAAAAATAATAATAATAAACATGTTGTGCAGGTTGTTCCTGGGCTCAGAGGAACCCTTCCAAGGGAGTGAAGAGGGTCTGAAATTCTGGGGTCATTTATCAGGAAGATGATGGGCGTTTTGTAATTCAGCCACCCAGCAGAATTCTCTATGTATGTGTAATTTTTTCTTCAGCACATATTGCCTTTTTCTAATTCACAGAAAAGTCCTATTTGTGTTAGCAATGACCTTGCCAAATCTACATGTAATCATCATCATAATTTTTTATATTTCAATTTTATTTCATGGTAATAAAATGAATCCAGTGAGACTAGCAGAGTTGTTGAATTTAGAAGTTTCTGTACACATGAGAAAGCAGATCATAAAGATTCCTTAAAGTTAACAGAAAATATGCAAACCATTAAGTGATTGGGTTTGTTATGCTTTTGTAAACTACTCATTTCAACTTTAAATAATATCTGTTAACACTTTTATAAAAGATAAGGAAATCAGCACATTTGTACCTCACCTTATGTGCTGTTCCCCACACTTTTTGAATTATGTTCTTATATTATTATTTTGACATTGCCAGAATAAAAACCCAATTGCATGAATTTTATTTTTAATTTATGTAAAATTGTGTAAATACCTTCATTCTGTATTTAAGTGGATTCAATGTTCAATACCTGTCTTTGTCTCATGGTTTCTCCATCTCTGATAATTTTTCACTTCTATCTTTCTCTTGGTAGTCTTTGTTAACAATTTGTATTTTTCAAGGAGGTACATTGGATGTCACTTGAACTCTTGCAATCCTATCTGTCATTTTTATATTTACAGAGCAAGATGATCAGGCATATGCTTTTAGGGTCACATTTTACTGCCCTAAGACCTCTGTAAACAGATGGTCACTGCTTTCTGGCTTGAGTGTTTCCATCCAGATGCCTATATGATTCATGTAAGGGGCAATATTAATCTGGCACATGACATTGCAGATTTTCTGGTGCACTCTGTATTTGATCAAGCAACAAACTTAAATTGTTCTTTTATTTCAGGAAACTTTTCTGCTACTGTTTGAATACTCTTTGGGTCCTTATAATTTTTCTTGTCTCCAGAACACCAATTCTATGTATGTTAGACTTTTCTTTTTCTTCCTTATTTATCCCTGTACTCTTGACATAGTCATTTGCCACCTTGTCAGAGTCTTCAAGCCTGAGTATTGCTGTGTTTTCTTCTTCTAGTTTTGTAGCTTCACATGCAATTTTCATGTCTGCAGCATTATTCTGTTTCTCTTCTATTTCAGTCTTAGACCTTGCTGGCTGACTTGTAAGTAGATTTATAATATATTGTTTTAATAGGTATATTTCTTTTTTTAGCTTAAAACATTTTTTTTAAAGATTTTATTTATTTATTTGACAGAGAGAGAGATCACAAGTAGGCAGAGAGGCAGGCAGAGAGAGCAGAGGAAACAGGCTCCCTGCTGAGCAGAGAGCCCGATGCGGGCCTTGATCACAGGACCCTGAGATCATGACCTGAGCTGAAGCCAGAGGCCTTAACCCACTGAGCCACCCAGGTGCCCATCTTAAAACTTTTAAAGAGACATCATGCAGTCTCTATAATTTCTTTGAAATGATGGAGAACTGTCATTGTGAATTTTTATTGAGTTCTTCGTGTAATTTATTTTAAGGTGCATGTTTGCTCTCATTCTCATCGTCCTACTCCAAAGTCCACAGGCCCACACGCACTTTTTTTTTCTCAGTTTCTTCGTATGTGTCCCTCAGTGGTTCTTCTGTGATTGTTACTCATATTTGAATATGACATATTGATTTCAAAGAATGATATGAGCCTAGGACTGAGGTGGAGGATGAACTGACAACTCTGCTATCTTATAATAAATACTCTGTTACCCAATCCATTATTTTCTTTGCCCTGATGGAGAATCTCTCATTTTTTTAATGTTCTTGGTGAACTTCAGTGATAGTAAATATCTTAGGCTTTGCGGGCTGTACAATCTCTTTCACAACTATTCAGTTTGGCCGTGGTAACCGGTTATGCATTGAATTGCATCCCTTAAAGTTCATAGGTTGAAGCCCTAACCCCTACTGTAGCTGTATTCAGAGATGGGGCCTTTAAAGAGTCAGTTGAGATTAAATGAGGTCATAAAGGTGAGGTCTAGTCTAATAGGACTGGTATCCTTAAAAGAAGAGAAAGTGACACCGGCGATGTGCATGCACAGGGAAAAGACTGGAGAGGATAGAGTGCGAATATGTTAGTGAGCCAAGGAGAGAGGCCTTAGGAGAAACCAACTCTGCCAGCATCTTGATTTAAACCTTCAGCCTCCAGAACTGTGAGAAAACAAATTTCTGTTGTTTAAGCTGCCCAGTCTGTGATATTTTGTTACAGAAGCTCTGGTATACCAATAAATAGCCCGAAAGCAGCCACAGAAAAGATGAAAACAGATGAACATGGCTGTGTTCCAATAAAACTTAATTCGTGGATGATGAAATTTGAATTTCATATAATTTTCATGTGTCACAAAATACTATTATTCATCTGATTTTTATAGTGTTATTATTTTTAAAATATTTTATTTATTTATTTGACAGAGAGATTCAGAGAGGGAGGGAACACCAGCAGGGGGCAGTGGGAGACGGAGAAGTAGGCTTCCCGCTGAGCAGGGAGCCTGATGCGGGGCTTGATCCTGGGACTCAGGGATCATGACCTGAGCTGAAGGCAGATGCTTAACAACTAAGCCACCCAGGTGCCCTCATCTGATTTTTTTTTTAAGATTTTATTTATTTATTTGACAAAGAGAGATTACAAGCAGGCAGAGAGGCAGGCAGAGAGAGAGGAGGAAGCAGGCTCCCTGACGAGAAGAGAGCCTGATACGGGCCTTGATTGCAAGACCCTGAGATCATGACCTGAGCCAAAGGTGGAGACTTTAATCCACTGAGCCACCCAGGTGCCCTCATCTGATTTTTTTTAACCACTTAAAAATGTAAAAACCATTCTCAGATCATGGTAGAGCAAAAACAGGCGATGGCTGGATTTGACCAGAGACACTAGTTGCAGTCCCTGCGCTAAAGAGAAGATTGATACAGAGTGAAGCCCAGTGAGTCACAAGCCTTTGTGTTCAGATCTGATAATTGGTTATTCCCCTCTGTCCCTCACCCTCACTCACTTCTGGTATAGAAGGTAATATGGCATGTTAGCCTGTGTGTTGTGAGCCCACCTCTCCTGCCTTCCTTCCATGATAGGGCACTGCTGGCAAGACCACTTCCTGCCTCTCTCCAACTCTCCTAGTACTGGTTGTTCTAATCAAAGGATCACTGGCTAGACCTTCCACTATTGTGACACTTATTTTCGGAGAAGTCTGCATCCTGTTTCGGAGTCTGAGGTTTTGGGCTGCTCTCAGCGCCCTTGTTTTGGCAGCGCTTTCCACTGTAATTGACTTCTGTGTTTCATAGCCTGTGGTTTAGGCCTATAGCCATTTTCTTGTTTTATTGGTGGTGGAAGGTTTGGATTTTTTTTCTTCTGTTTTCCATTATGTCTCTGGCCTTTAAGGACTGCAGTAGAGTGAAAGATCCTTTACATACACATCTTTGAAAGGAAGTCAACCAAATGCTTCTAGTCAATTGGGAGTATGTCTTCTGTCTGTCTTCCCAGAGCATAGCCCAGGTCTTGGTCGAGGATAAATATCTGCTGAATCATGAATCTCAATTTTCCCCATGAAATATGTCCCCACCTCTTCTGTCTACACTGGGACTGTTCTCACACATGCCACCACCATGTCTTCCTTGGTGATTGTTGGGACCTCCTGGCACCCGCTAGTTTGCAGCCATTAGTGGAAGTCGGCTGGGGTGGCCTCTTGGGCTTCTCTGGAATAAGTCCGCTTACGGGACCTAGCTGAATCTTCCCGCCCTCCACTCTTAGCCCTTGGGAAGACTGGCGAACTTAGCCCCACCCAGCAGCCGGGCCTGAAATCTGTCTAAGGCCTTAGTGATAGCCACTAATGAGCTCCTATTGGCCCCTCCTACTTCTTTTACTCCCTCCTTTCCTCTCTATATAACTGTGTCTCTGATACAATAAAGCTGAGATTGCTGCGCCTTCACGGCTGACTCAACTCCTGGCTCGGTGTGGTTCCTTTCCCCATTTCAGGGGGGTGGCCGGGCCGCTGACACCATCTCGCTCAACCCCCCGGAGGATAACAGGCTGGTCCAGTTATCCTTCCCCCGCACCAGTGTTGCGGATTGAGCAACAGTGATTGCAGCAGTCTCAAAACTGGGCCCTCCCATTTGGCCTTGGTCACCCTTGGTTCATCTCCTACTTTGCAGCAGATGATGCTATTATATCACAAACCTCAGCATGCCACTCAAAGAGGTGCTTTTATTCTTAAGATAAGATCCAGAACCAGGCATATAGCAGGCATCCAATATATATTTGTTAAATGAACGATTGTGGGGATCAGGAGCCTCAGGTCATTGAGTTATAGTGTCCTCCCCTAGCCTATCTTTTCATGCTGCTTCCAGATTTACTGTTATATAGTCAACTCTTGGGCAGTTTATTAAATTTTTCTGTGCATCAGCTTTTCTGTTTATAAATACCTGTTTATGACCATAAAACAAGAACAGGATAGTAGATGAATGTTTTAGTTTATGTCTGCCAAGAGGTAGATACCAAGTAGGATTAGACTGCAAGAGATTTATTGAGAGAGGGAGTAGGGAAAGGTGGGAAGAGCATCCATACAATATTGGGGGTCTAACATCTGTGGGAGGGGAAATAGAAGGAGAAGACACAGTGCAGTTCTGAGAAAGGTTTGGCCAGACCCTTGGGAAATCCTATAGCAAAGTCATCTATAGAGAGTGTCCTGCCTCTGGCTGGAAAGAGTCTATATTGATAATACCTACTATGTTTATTCAGTGGGTGAGAACAGCCTTTGGGAAGTACAGCCTCAGCACTAAATGAGTGGTGGTTCCAAGAAGGCAATAGCTCTCTGAGCAGATCAGAGTAGAGGATTTTTATAACTACCTCAAGTTAGAACTCTCTTTGAGTTAGGAGAGGAAGCACTAATTAAACAGAAAGGATAAAAGCATCTTTCAGTTGTTCAAGCACTGTTTAGCTTGTGGGTTTCATATCATAAACTCATCAGCCTTGCCTTTTAAGTTTCTTCTTCATGATATGTTCCTTTTATCCTTTTCACTACTTATCAACTGTCAAAGATTTAGGAACGGAGAAACAAGAATTCAGGACATTTTTTTGACAAACAGCGCCAAAAATTCCAACCTCCCCTTTTTTAACCCCTTCCTCCCTTCCTTCCTTCCTACCTTCCTTCCCTTCTTCCTTCAATTGTAGCATACAGCAAAGCAATTATACAAGTGTTTTTGTTTATAGATGATATTAAGTTATATTTTGGTAGGTGGTAGTTTTAAAGTCCCAGACCTCCATTAACACAAACAAAAGTAGTGATACTGTATTATTATCTCCTATATTTCATCTCTTACTGGCATTTTATTAAACTACTGCATTTTTTGTGGCTTTTAAATTCAGAATGAAAAGGATGCTCCAGAGAAACCAATATTATCAGTGTTTCTTCCATACTCAGAAGAAAACATGTTCTTAAGAGTCATTTTTATTTTTTAAAGCACATAGGATTTATTCAGGAAGTTACTTGAGCTGGGGCCAGACAGAAGAGCAGACCATCCAACTTCTGACATTTTCCAGAGCGTGTGTCCAGAATGTGGTGACCCAATTCTTTTCTTTTGGCCTATATTAAGCTGAACATATCAGAGCCTAAGTCATCAGGCTTATGAGATGTTCTGTTTTTTAAAACCAGAAAACCATTCTTATAAAGAAAATGAAGCATTAAATAAAATATGTCACTATAATTCTGAATAATCTTAAAATCTGGCAGTACTGGTCTATAAAAATAAGCTTGAAAGCCAAAGCAATCAAACCCTGGGGTTGCCCAAGAGGACTGGCCATGTGGTAACAGCTAAACCAAACTCTTGATTTTTATTTCCTACTTATGCACACCTAAAAATAAGGTTGGGTTATGATTACTAAAGGACAGAAGTTGGATTCAAGTCTCAAATCCAATGTGTCTAACTCATAAACCCAACTCTTCCTTCCTCCCTCCCTTTTTTTCACAGACAAAGAGAGAGTGGGGGGGCAGGGGCAAGGTGAGGAGGAGCAAAGGGAGAGGGAGAGACAGAATCCCAAGAAGCACCATGCTCAACACGGAGCCAGATGTGGGGTTTGATTCCATGACCCCAAGATCATGACCTGAGCCAAAATCAAGAGTCAGATGTCCAACCAAATGAGCCACCCAGGTGCCCCTAAATCCAGCTCTTTGTAATATAGCATAATGCCTTAAAAGAAATAGAGAAAACTTAGGTCTTAATTTTCCAGTACTCAAAATTTGCTCATCTTCATCAGTGTGACACCTCAATGGACCAGGTTGCCCAAGGCAAAACCTGAAAACCATGCAAGATGCCTCTCTCCCTCCCTCTCTCTCCCTGCTCTTGATCCCCTCCTATGATTCATGACTACCATGTCTTCATACACAGTCAAGTTCAAGTACTTTTATTTCACTTAGTCTTGATCTACCACAACAATCCCCTGACTCCTGCCCATCCATTTCTTCTTCCCCTAGCCCATCTTTTCATGCTGCTTCCAGATTTACTGTTATATAGTCAACTCTATTGGAGTCCATATCACCCATAGAAGTCATTCCCAACTCTTTCCTGTAGTATAAAAAACTCTTATTATCTAGTCCATTCCTATCTTTCTAATCCTGTTGGATTTACCTCTTCTCCACAGCTGATGTACAGCAATATCAGAGAACTTGCATTTCCCTGAACGTTCATGATCTCCTCTGCCCTCTTCTATTGCATATGTTCTTTCTTCTCTCTGGAATTCCTCTCTCCCTCTTGTTTTTTCCAGTGAAATTATTCTTTAAGAGCCATCTTAAATATTACTCTCTATTTGAACCTCTCTTGATTCTCTTCATGAGGTCCACTGCTCCTTTCTCTGTATGCCTTGTATACATCTGTATTAGTGTGTGTTCCATAAGATAGCAGTCTTGTCATTATGGGGCTGTTTTCTGCTGTCGACTGGGATCTCATTCAAGTTGAGAATATAGTTTCATCATAATCCAGCTGGATTTCCAACAAATTACCCAAAAGTAGTGAAAGTCTTTTCACTACTAACTTTAAGGTTTTCTTAAATTTTAACTGTACTTATCTAAGTTAGTTAATTCAGTATTATAACAAATTCTTCACAGAATAGCTTTCTAGTGAGTTTACATGTGTATGTGTTATATCATCTTCTAGATGATCAAACTCTGCAGTATTTTACTTACCCACAAATTGCCTTAAGGTGAATCAGCCCTCTTGTAAAGCTAGATGGCTGGGCCAACACACGTGAAGTATTTCTCACTGAGCCTATGATATTACTTAGCTAGGAAATCTGTGTTTAAATCATGAAACCAAGCACTTTTTATGATTATTAAATAATTCCAAACTAAATAAGGAGGAAAAAAAAATGTTTGTTTTCAAGTTAATTAAATCATACTCCTATTTCTCCATTTCTAACAGATTAATTCATTGGCTTTGCATTCAGAGTTGTGTTGTTTTACTTTGAGTGTCTCATAACATAATATTATTACTCATAACATAATATGTTATTACTACCTGGTAAATGCTTGTGTAAGTATAGTCATTAGTTTACAATTCTTCTTACAAAACTTAATGAAAATTCATAGGGTACATACTTTATATATTGCACTGATGTTCCCAGATAAGTAGTGACATCTTCTAGAAGAAAGGGTAAAGAGCTGGTATGTTGGGGTCAATGTGGGGACAGTACAAATCCAATGTCCAAGTTGGAACAGGAAACTCAGTACAGGACTTAACGGGAGGGATACAGGAAGTCTGAGCAAGCAGGACAAGAAGACCTGTATTTTTGATTCATGGTCCAGAGAGACAACAGTATCTGGAGGTCTCCATGCCAGTTTAGTTGTCCCAGTGGCCTTATGCTCAGCTGCTGCTTTTATACAAGTTCCTAGCAAAACCTGCCTTGAATCAAAGGATTGGTCACCTTTGCCTAGTGAGACTGGTTATACACAAGATGGAAATTTTTAGGACCTTGTTTTTTTGTTTTTTGGTGTTTTTTTTTCCCAGTTCTGGAAAACTTACTTCAAATATTTATCCAGATGCAAAGTTCTTTGGATCATTGTTGAAAATGAACTTTATTAACTAAACTGGATCCAGGAAAAAATTCTATAATCAGTTTTGTTATTAAGAAACTTAATTTTTATTTGATGCATTCCTTTCTTCCTTCATTTATTCATTTCTGGGACTTGGTCCAAATCTTATATAAAACATACACAGAAAGAGAGAAAACAAGTGGCCTCTTTATATAAACTAATCAAGAAGGAAATGAAGCCACCCAAATGTGGCCTATGCCATCTGTGGTCTGCGATAAATAGTAAAACTGCAGTCATGTTTTTTCTTTAAATGTTAACTGTAAAATATAAAATCCTTTTTATTAACACCAGATGTCAAGAATGCTTATTAAAATGCCATGGTTTATTGAATAACATCATTTTAGACTCACTGAGCTAGTAAAGACTGGGTTTTTTTTTTGCATTTAGATTAAACATTTAAAATTATGTATTACTTACCAGATCTATTCAAATATGTGAATACTAATATATATACACACTAAAAGATTTATACATCATGGATTGAACCAAAATGTTCTTAAATCTGCAAAAGTAGATTTTCACTTGACTGTTATGTTTAAGATTTATTGAGATTTTTGTATACACTGAAATAAGTGTCATAATATATCTCGGGTCTAGAAGCAAGGAAGATCAAATAAAAATAAAGACTAGATATAAAATTATGTATTCTTTTTCTATCCTTTCTAGTACCCCTTTTTTTCTTTTTGGCTTTCATTGCATAGGTAATTGTGAGGAAATCAATTAACTTCTGTTTCTCCACATACCCCACCAACTAAAAGTCACTTCTGTCTTTTCTCAACTGAGCCAGAGAAGAAATAGCTTTGAGAATTAGGTAGGAACAAGTATACAGAAGTTTTGCAGAAATAAAAGGTTTTGAAAACTCTGCAAGGCCATGCTTGGAATATTTTGAATTCAGATTTAAAGGCAGTATTGAGAGTTTAGCATAGTGATAAAAGAACATTATATTTTCATTATTTTTCTTCATGAACTGATACTTTGGTTGAAACTCTCTCTAGGCAAGGTTCCTTAAAAATTACTCAGGAATTATAGATTTTAATGTTTTGCATATTTTTTCTCTTTCATTTTTACAGTAGTTTGTACATGACCTATTAGGTAGCTAACATGAGGATTAGAAAAAGTTTTTTTGAGAGATAAATTCAGTTACATCATGTCAGTCAGCCTTAAATTATTTAGGCCAAAGTCAGTGTGTAATACTCACATCCCTTCTCTTTGTCCAAGGAAACCAACTTTCTAGAGGTGATATGGTGATTAATTTTATTTGTTCATTGCTACTTAGATGTTTTTTGGTGATATTTAAGTCAGGGTCACTTCTGAATATAATTTATTGAGTTTGAAACCAGCAGGTGTATTCTGGACAAAGCAAAGAGCAAATAGTAAAATAGCTTATGTGTTTACCTAAGAGTTTATTTACTTTGGTATTTTATCAGCTCCTTTGGGTTTTAAAGGTTTGCAATGATGGCATTAGGAGCAAATGTGCCCTCTGTGTTTCAGGAGCGGGAGGTGTTGAAATAGCTTTCAGCTTTCACTTGGACAGTACTAGTTAATATATTTATTGACTTGATGGACCATCATGTGCCCCAAGAATCATAGCCTCCCAATAAGAATTATCTGGATATTTTTATGGTTATTTGGTATTGTTCTGTTCATTTAATCTGCTTATTTGTCTGTGTGGGCAAGGGATACATGTCTGGGTAAATTTGTTCCAAAAAGCAATTGCGTTTTAAATCCAGCTATTTCATAAAACAGTTCCTAAAATGTTGTTATTCTTAGACTATGTGAATATGGATTTATAATTACTGTGGCTTCAGAGGTATTAAAAACTTAATACCTTCTAGGAGATCTCCCCAAATGAGGCAAAAGACTCTTAAATTTAATCAAAAGGAACTTACTATGATTTTTTTCCATGAGATAATTCTAACAGTTCTAGAGTTCCTAATCTGCAGCTTTGATGACTTACCTGCCCCCCAGCCATCTATACAACAGAGATGAACTGTCAAGCACCCAGCATGTGTGTTGCTACATATTTACACTCAACAATCCATTGGTGGTCTAGAAACATTTAATATAACTAACTTGACATCAGTGAATGACATCCCACATTCTGTTCCAAAGCAAACCCTTTTTCTTATGTTTCTGAAGCTAACTATAATCTAATGGTAACTTTAGGTGAGTATAAATAATTTTCTCCAAGTTAGTATCATTTCCTTTATTATCTGCCCATAAATCACATTTTAGTTCTTAGAGATAGTCTATCAGTGTGATATATTGCTAGGGTCTAAAATGCCTCTGCCCTATCATTTGGGTTTCCAAACAAAGAGGTTTGAGTTACAATAGAATATATGCATCTAGAGATTTTTTTTGTGTCTTTTTAATTGTAGAAAAATATGCATAACATAAATTTATTGTCTTAACCATTTTAAGTGTACACTTTAGTGACATAAATACATTCACATTGCCATGCAACCCTATCCACCTCTATCTCCAGAACTGCTTTCATTTTGCAAAACTGAAACTTTATACCCGTTAAACAATAGCTTTCCCTCTCCTCCTCCTTCAAGCCCCAGACATCTAGTGATTTTTAATGAAAATTATTATCCTAAAATATTGCTGGATATCCATAAAGAAATGTATGTTTTCCATCACATTTATGAATGTTTAGAACTGATGTATTATGGAAAATACATATAAATAAATATAATTAATAATATTATTTACTTATTTATTTATTTACTTACTTACTTATTCTTTGTCACATCAGTTTTCCTGGGAAATGAATGTCTTTACCTCTGCTTCTAACTTTTCTTGTACTATTTAAATATTTGGTTATTATGTTAGGGGTTCATTTTTAAATACCTCTAAAATCTTTGAACTTCAATAATATTTTCCAAATATATTCAGTTTTCAAGAACATTAATTTTTGCTGTGCTAGTTTCAGGCATTTAATTTCTACATTTTTTTCTCATTATGGTACACAACATTAATATTTTTTCATATTTCCATATCAAGTTTTGTATTTATCAAATTCAAATTCTATGTATCTTTAATGTAACATTTTATATTTAGAACTAGATAATACTCAGCCATCCTTTAATCAAATAATCTGTTTTATCTGGGAATCCCTATTTCACCTGGGTTGTATTGATTTATTTTGGAGTCAGGTAATCTAACTTCCAGTTCTTCTGGGAAGGATTATTTCTTAATAACCTATGAGTAGCTATGTTAGTACTCAATCTCAAGGAGTGGGTGAGGAGGCCTACTTAATAGGTTTTGTTTTCTTTTTAAGCCCTCAGGGTGAAACTTCTCTGCAGTAATCTCTCATAAGTGAGAATTCTTAAACAGTTGAGCTTGAAATCTATTGGGTTATTTGTATGATGATTAAAACATTATGAGGATACTTAGGAGATAATTGTTAATGTAAGTTATTTTATTTTCTAATTTTATTCTACTTGCTATTCTAAGTCAAATAGTCATTTAATAAATTTGCTTCCAGACCAAATCAGAATCATTTGAATATGCTATACAAAGAAAGAAAAGAAAGAAAGAAAGAAAGAAAGAAAGAAAGAAAGAAAGAAAGAAAGAAAGAAAGAAAGAACTATGCTATACTACCATCTGCAGTCAGGTTGGCTTCTTTCTAGAGGGGTATAAGTAGTCATCTACTTGGTATTACTGGAGAAATGTGGAGAGAACTCTTCTTCCTCATTGTCACAGCATCTGAAGTTTTACCATTAGAGGTTCAATACTTGGTGTTTGTTGTCAGGTGGCACCCTTTAAAATGCAGAGATCCTTGGGAAAAGTGACTCTTTTCATTGTCAGTCACCAACTCTTTTGTGGATTTGTTCTACCCAGAGTCAGTATGAGCAGAGACATTGAATAGGGTGAGAAAAAGAGAGAGAATAAAAAATGGGGTGGGTAAGAACTGAGGTATCAAGGACAAAGCTTTAACTGCATCAGTATTTTGCCTCCTTTGTCCCTGACTCCTGTAGAGTATCATTTACTCGATGCTTTGAAACAGTAAAATTTGAGTCTATTTTTCAGAATTTATGCTTCAGAAAAATCAACAAATGTTCATTGTATGTCTCATCATATGTTCTTCTACACCTCACTTGCTGCTCAGCACATGAATTATTGTACTTCTTCAAGCAACCCCATTTGACTGACAAGGAAGTGAGGTTCAGAGAAATTTGGTAACTTTCTGAAGGTCATGTAGCTAGTCACTATCTTTCTGAGTGCTAAGCATATGATCTAAACTGTATTTACTCATAGGATAATGGGGAACGGTTTTGCAGGAAGTAACATGATGAAACTGTATTTTGGAAAGATCACACTGAGTGTGAATAGTTTGGAGGGGATTAAGACTAGACTCCGGCTAGAAGTTAGGAAGATATTGCAATTATCTAAGCAAGACCTGAATGTTGCTCAGAGGTGGGAATAGGAATGAAAAGAAGTAGATGGATTTAGGCAAGATTTGAGAGTAGGCATTAACAA
Source organism: Spilogale gracilis (assembly GCA_004023965.1). Lineage (NCBI taxonomy): Eukaryota > Metazoa > Chordata > Mammalia > Carnivora > Mephitidae > Spilogale > Spilogale gracilis. The sequence continues at coordinate 19,208 of PITA01020866.1, read as the reverse complement.
TTTAATTAGAAGGGCAGGAAAGAGTCAAGGATGATCTTTGGGTTTTTGATTTGAGCAACCAGGTAGATAACTATTTCAGTCAGTTCAGGCTGCTATAACAAAAATGCCATAGACTAGGTGGCTTAAACAACAAACATTATTTCTCAGGGTCTGAAGGTTGGAAGTCTAAAATTAAGGCACTGGCAGATTTGGGGACTGGTGAGAGCCTGGTTCATGGTTTGCAAATGACCATCTTCTTGCTGTGTCTTCACATACAGAGAAAGAGCTCTGAGCCCTTCATCTTCTAAAGGGCACCACCCCCATCTTGGAGGATCCACCTTTATAAACTCATCCAAACCTAAATACCCCCCAAAGCACCCCTCCAAATACTTTAACATTGGGGATTATGCTTCAACATATGAATTTGGTGGGTTAGGGGGGAGCACACAAATAGTCGGTCCATAGCAATGGTGGAGTCATTCAGTAAGATGGGAACACAGAAAAGGGGTCAATGTGAGGCTGGGTGTGTATGTGAGGGGGGGGATATTGTTGAGCTTTGGACACATGGAGTTTCAGGCATCTGTGAAATGTCCCAAAGGAGATGTCCAGTAAGAGTTTCCTCTATTGGCCTGAAACTCAAGGAAAGAGACATGGTCTGAAGGTATAAATCTGGTGGTTATCAGAATACAGTTGAAAAGTAGATGAGATCACCCTGGAAAAGGTGCAGAGTGTGAAAGGAAGGCCCCGAACAATGCCTGACAAAATAAAATAAAGCAAAAGTAAGTGAAATCGGCATATAAGAAAAGACACGAGCAAAAAAGAGCCCACCAAAAAAATGAGAAGGAGGATGCTCAGCTGCCTTGGCTGTTACAGTGTCACAGAGAGAGAAAGTGGGGTAAGGACTGGTTTTAACACTAAGGTGACATGAGGACAGTGGAATAGAAGATAAAAACTAGACTTGGGTTTTTTGGTTACTAAATGGACGTAGGATAGTGTGAATTTTTATATAATGCAGCAAAAAACAAACAACACATATTCCTTGTGAATAAATATTTTAGTTATATTTATTATTCCAAATAATTTGTTCAGTCTAAAATCATTTAATCCTAATAACTTTATGGCATTTTATTTTCATTTCTGGAGGTCATTCATTCCTAAATTTACAATCTGATTTTTTTCAAACTCGATGATGTTATTTTTGATGAAGGCAGTATAATTTTGAGATATTAAAATGTTGTGGTTTTGTTTTGTTTTGTTTTTACAGGTGCTTTCTGACAAACGAAGCACAGAGAGAGCAGGTAAGTCTCCTTGAAAGGATATTTTACTCTATTTCCTTATCAAAGTTGTTTGAAGAGAAAACTTCTTTTCTCTGAGTTTATATTTTTAAAGCCTGTTTTTGAAATAATCTTGTCAAATAATGCCACTAATTATAATTGTCTCATGCTGACCTTGCTTGTATTGGTGACCCTCATTATTTCCATTTTTGAATGCTCCTTTTTCTTTAATTGCTGAAGAACCATTATTCAAAACCCAAGATCTCAGCTTCAGTTCAAATTGGATCGGTATCAGCATTGGGTCTTTGGGATATAGTCATCTGCTGTGCTCTCTCTTAGGGAGATTTGCAGGGAGACCTTTACGCTGGACCCACACTCACAGTGGCTGGCTGGAAGTTTGTGACAAAAATGTCCTTAGTGAGACAGCTGGGCCCACCAGCTGTGCTGCTAAAACCAGCAAACAGAATTTGCTCCTGCCATTCTGAGAAATGCTTGTAGCATCAGGTATACATAATTTTGTCCATACTCACTTATTATATTTGAGACTTTAATAATACAACTCTCAACCACTCAACACCTAAGTTGGGTAATAAGCAAAGCCCTTTTCAAGATCGTGTGAGTGTGTCCCAAAAGCCAGTTATGCCATAAGTAGAACCCTCTGTGCTTCATCTCTCTTGTTGAAATTCCAGCCTGAATTCAAGGACTTGATACTACATTCAGGTCAGCAAAGAATGTGCTTTCCTCCAGAAATGACCAAATGAGGGACTGACACAAATGAACAGCATCTGAAGTTTTAGCCAGATAGTTACCCCTGGAGATCTGATAACTAGAATATGTTCGATCTATTTTCTTTTTATCATAAGCCTATCCAACTTAGGATAATTTCCATTATAGAAAATCTACAGTTAAGGGACTAAAAAAAACCAAAACAAAACAAAAAACAAAAAACTGCAGTTAACGCATGGCTGGAAATGACAAATAGCTAAGTAGCTTTGTAACAAATCTCCAATAAGGAGGTTCAGCTTTGGTGGCTCTGATGTGGTGACAAGTACCAGATTGGATGTGGAGCTTATCTGTGAATATTCAGGTATCATACAGTGGGGGTTCAATCAACCAGAGACTACATTTTTAGCTGCGTATCCATTCCGCCAGCTACTGTTTCATTTTGACAGAAATAAAAAAAAATTGAATAGGCAAGCAGGACAGCAGAATCTAGAAAAGAGTCAAATCAATTCTCACATAAATATTTATGGAAAGTACTCTGGGAGTAGGAAATATTGGTGACGGATGTCTGAGAACAATTTTTCTGCACGTGTAAATCAGAGGAGAATTTTTGAAGCCTAATTCAAATCTCTATGCAAATGTAAAACAGTCCATAAATTTGGGTTTTTTAAAATTATAGTTGTCCTCTTTTTTCCAATATCCTCTTTCAAATTAAATTATTTTCATAATTTAAATTTTTAATGATCATTCTTTCTTGCCATTTGTAAAATGTGAAATGGGCTCCCCTCGCTTCTAATTTGGCTCCCTGTAATGTTTCTTGATGGAGTATCTGAGAGCTTCTCTATGTATGTATGTTTTGCCTAAGATGTAATAGGGCAGCCAAATGGAAGATGTGTTAGTGGCAGTTTAATATATACAGATGGAAGGTGTAATGTGACATCAGAAAAGGATGTGACTGTGATAGAACCTCTGTTTGCCCTTGTAAGGTGACTTCTGAGGATTCTTTCTTGTGTGTTAAAGTGGCTTGATCCTCATTTTCCTCTGGTCGTAGACACTGGTGAGGTATAGATGAGGAGCCCATTGGAATAGTGATCTTGCAGAAAAGCTGAGGTACGATGATGTAGTCTAAAGGCCAGCCATTGTTATCGCTTTTATTAATAGGTTAAGAGAGAATGTCACAAGATAATCACACTCTTTTCCTAAGTAGTTTAAACTGTCCAACAGGGCCATGATATCTCAGCCTCGTGAAGGAAGAAACATTTACTATGGTAACAGTGAAGTAATCCGAGTTCGTGCCTTTCACAGTGTGGTCCTTGTTAGATAAAGAGTCAAAAGAGAATTGAATGGTTTTTAAAAAGAGAGAAAGAGGGGCGCCTGGGTGGCTCAGTTGGTTGGGCGACTGCCTTCGGCTCAGGTCATGATCCCGGAGACCCGGGATCGAGCCCCACATCGGGCTCCCTGCTCGGCGGGAAGCCTGCTTCTCCCTCTCTCGCTCCCCCTGCTTGTGTTCCCTCTCTGGCTGTGTTTCTCTCTGTCAAATAAATAAATAAATATTTAAAAAAATAAAAAATAAAAAAAAAAATAAAAAGAGAGAAAGAAACGAATGGTATGGATTCCATAATGGAATGAAAGTTTACCTTTGAAAAGTGAATATAAATGTTCACAAATATATACATAATTAAAAATTAACACATATACTAATGGTTGACTTAATCTGTCTTTAATGTTAGTTTCCCATTGTATGTATTTTTCATTTCTTTAAATTTGTAAATGGGATACCAAAGCCAAGTTCCAGCATTCCTCACTATCAGGAATATTTGAATCTTGCACAGATATGCTATTCTCAGCCTTTATTATGTATATTTTCTTCGAGATTATAATAAATTTCTCTTCCATATAGAAAACAATTTTAAAACCTAGGAGAAATAAGGTCACTTGTGAAGAAATTACTTGCTCTTTTTTTTTCCCCCTCAGTAGTTTCACTAGGGCAGCAGGGATAACTGCTCGAAGAATAGTTTCAAGAGCAGCTTTGTGACCATAACTCTTCATTCTTCCTGCAATACTGTAATTAATTACTTTCTGCCTTCTCAGCTTCATTGTGTTAATGATGTTTTGTTAGGCCTATTACCAAGATTATGAAGGATTTGTCACAAACAGAATTTTATAAATAGAGGTAGAGTATGTGTGGAGCCAAAAGTATAGCCAAACCAATGATTATGAACAAAAGCATATACTTTGGTGTGTACGTATTCTTCTGTTTCACTGGAATTTAATCACAATATTAATATATTAATGTTAATTGATTATTAATTATATTAATCATAATGACAAATGCCTGAGCTCAAGAGATTCCTTGTCCTTCACCAATCCAAACTGGAAACTATATCTTCTTTTGAATTCATCAAGTATACACTGAACATCTCTGTCTCTGGCACTATGCAAGGTATTAGTAACACAAAGACAAAAAAGATAAAAGTATCCCTTCTTCAAGGAATTACCTACCTTAAATCCTCTCTTTTAAGATTTCTGCAGTGAAACCAGTGCTTTTCAGTAAATCTGTTACTAACAAAATTTATAGTAATTCAATATGTTTTATAATTGTCATTTCCTAGGTCTGGGTAAAGAGAAGCACTTAGCATTCTGTGGCAATATGCCCACATGAGGCAAAAGGAAAGCATCAGAATGTGCTGAGAGGAAACTTAGTTTTATTTTATTTTAGTCTGAATCTATATCTTGAGTTGCAAGTGCCTCATAAGTGGTGTCTAGCTATATAATCTTTCCCTCGATATTTGAGTTATACCAGTTTATTCTGAATACTTAGTTACAGCCCTTGCAAGCTGCTAACTTAAATATAGAGGAGTGAAAAGAGAATGATTTTTATCTGCCATTCCTACATTTTGCACCTGACATTCAAGGTCCCCACTACAGTATTTCCCAAATATTTACCAAAAATCCCTGAATAGCAGGGAGTCTGGGAAATTGCCCAGTTAGCAAATACGAAATTTGTTTTACCTGAGGAATTCAGATGACTTTTGCTGTTCCCTTTGCTTCAGATGCTCACCCCCTAAGTCTTCTTACGTGTGTGTCCTTATTATCCAATTGAAGTGCTGCCTGCTTTTAAAAGCTTTCTCTGCTCACTCCATCTAAGGAGTGAGGTTGGCTCCTCCTCCACAGGTTTCTGTCTCTGCAATCTCTTTGTTTCCCTCACAGCACTTATCAAAAATGGTAACATCTTTCCTCCCTCCATCCCTCCCCTCTCTCCCTCCCTCCCTTTCTTCCTTCCCACTAGACTAGAAACTCCGTGTCTTATTCATTATGTTATCCCTTGCACACAGGAGACTGCTGTATCATAGCAGATGCTCAAAAACATTTGACTAAATGAATCTCTGAATAAATCTTTTCTATTAATATAATTATATACCATCCAGAAAAGTATATGCAGCAGGATGACCATCATGTTTATCCAGTGGCTTTGTGACCCTCTTAGCACATTGCTAAGTACCAGTTTGAAGAGAGCAAGTTTGGGATATTAGAGGAAGATAAAGGATCAGCATTTATTGGGTACCTTTTATGAGCCAGAAGAGCATTATGATACATTCCTTATGAATATTCTTTCATGCAATCCTTGAAAATCCCTACAACATAGGAGGTATTGTCCTCACTTTACACATATAAAAAAAGTAAGGATCAAGGAAGTTGAATTAATCAGTGAGTGTCTATGTTGGGATTTTAACCTGGTTCTGTTTGATTTTCAAGACCATCTACTTTTCACTAAACAAATACTTTCCAAGGAGTATAGGGTGGGGGGATGGTAGGGATAGGTAGAGGGAGGTAGTATTGCTAGTTGCTATGGCTTGTCTGTCCATAAATTTCAACTACTGTGTTTTATGTACACATAAATTTATTGAGCCGACATTGTATTTCATTACATAATGAACACAAAGAAGAAAAAGGCAATGCCTTCCTTCAAGGAACTCACAGTTAGTGGGAAAGAGAATAAATAAACAGAATGCATAGAAGGAAAACACATAGATATCATCTATTACATTTCTATTTCTGTTGTTACTTAAAATATAGATATGCCAGGGACATAAGCAGGATCCTTAAAATCAAGGAAACATTGTCTTTGCAAATATTATTAGTGAACCTTTACCTAAATATTCCCTAATAAGTAGCAATTTTTTTAAAGAAAGGAATGCGTTCTGGAGACCAAAATCAAACCAAAGCAGGATGTTTGGTCTTACTGTTGCTGTTGTTGCTTCTGAAGTGCCTTTGGAGGAAACCAGACCTGAACAAACCCTAAATGATGAAAGAGGAATCAGTACTTGGTTTCTTTGTTTTGTGGTCTTCTAGTAAATGAAGCAGGCTCTTCTGAAGGATGAGAGACCTTGCAAAGATGAGATCATGACAGGGACACAGAGAAGCAGAAAGCAATTACAATACTTGTAGCTAATTTGTTGTCAATAGGGAAAGAATATTATCTTGTTATAAGAATCCTTCTTTGATATAATCAATAATCTCTTCGGTCAGAAACACTGACATACCAATTTGTTTTGTTGTTCGATGCCATATATTGCAAAGAATAATCCTTAGCTGAAAAACAGCCTTTTAGCCTTATGTCCTATTTATTTCAGGATCTGAAAGGAAAAGATTAGAAATTTCTATTCAATAACAACATGATGTTATTTTATGTGCTATCTACAAAACAGGTCTTTCCACTTTTATATAGAGCATATTGATTATTTAAATTATGTAACTTTAATGTTGAAAATAAAGTATGATTTCATTTTGAGGTTCTACAATCTACCCACAACTTGTAAATAAATTTATGATTAATTGATGTTTATTTTTATTGTTCTTGAAACAGCAATCACTGTAAAAAATGTGCCAAAGAAAATACTAGAATTAAAAGGCAACCATAATTGTGCTTTTTGAAATTGCCTATATGAGAATGTTATGCTCAAATATATAATCTTGAATATATCATATACCATTATTTTCATTACAATTTTAATATAAATATAATCCCGTGGAAATATTTTAATCATATTGACTACGGCATTAGTAAAGATGAGTAACTTTGATATATGTTAATTTCTAGCAACTAATTCGGTCTTTGGAAATACTGGAAGATCAAAATGATTTCTTGTAGGCTCCAGTTGTTTTGTGAAGCTACTCTTTCCTCTAGGGAGCCCTGTAATAATCCTGTTGAAAAAGTGGGCCCTTTTATGAAGCATTGTCCTAACCCAAAGAGCTAAGCATTCACTTAAAAAAAAAAAAAAAGAATATTTTGCCCCACACAGTTTTGTGCAGAAGTTAGTAATTGCATACTGTTCAATTAAGTGCTGCTAACTTATATTTATACCTTTTGTTAACATCCTCCTTTAAGGAACAAAGATTCTAAAATCACATTAGAATATGCACACTATCATGAAAAGCGACCCAATAATTGTGGTTCCTCTTTTTCAGCTGTCATCAGAATCTTCTAACCTAGAACCTTCCAGCATTGGAAACATGGCACTACCTCCCCTCCCCTCCTCTTTATTTGCCACTTAACCACACCCCCACCCTACCTCCATTCACTGAGCACACCCTGTTTTTACACTTGGGAGACATTAAGAGACAAGATATTCCTTGTTTTCTCTACCTGGAAAATTCCTCTTCACATTCAAGAGGCAGAGTAGAGGCTAATCCCTGTATTGAATTTTTCCTTAATCCCCAAGCACAGTTAGCCAGTCACAGATACTTTATGATGTTCTCTGTTACGGCTCTTGTAAAATTCTGTAACTCCAACCATAAGCTCCTTGTACCCCTCAATTTTTGTCAAAGGAATAAATGAAGGAAATAGTATTCATTTTATATTTGTAACAACCCCATGAGGCAAGCATATAGTTATTATCTTGATTTTACAAAATAGGTATTAAATGATTATTACTAGGTATGGAATGGTTCATCAAAGATTATGCATCTCCTAACTGGTAGACTAAACTACGATTGAAACTTTAGTCAAATAATTTTTATCATACACTAAGTATTGAGTTTCATTTGTTTGTTGTTTTGCTCTTGTTCTTCAACAATTTTTTCCATGACTCAATTTTAAGGTTGGTTATTTGAAAACAAATGTGGTTCACAACAGTGTTAATAGAACCATAATGCAAACTGCAAGTGTGAGCCAAATATGTCATTTGAAATCAGTTTAAAATCATTAAAAAAATAAAAAGAAACAGGTGAAATCAGTTTTAGCAACATTTCATTTAGCCCAGATCTCCAAAATATTACTCAGCCATATAACAGAATTAAAACTATTAGGGAGATATTTCACTTTTTTTTATATTACATATTTGTAATCTGGTATTTCACACTTTATAGTAGATCTCATTTCAGACTAGTCACATTTCTAATGCTCAGTAGCTACATAGGCTGGTATAGTTCTACTGTATTGGACAACACAAGTTGTCTTTTTATAGGTCACTCTGCAATTTGATGTTGATGTGGTCCTGTGGAGAGCAGTATTGGGTGAATCCCAAACGGTGAGAAAGGGGAAACCATCACGGCATAGCTAGTGAAAATCAGTAAGCCTGTCTCTTCCTCCATCATTTTGATTTGAAATACTTATAGGAATTATTGATTTCCCTAATGGATTCATTGAAAGCACTCCTACCTTCCTCTGCAATTCAAAATATTTTTAGGTTTTCTTTTTCTTAGTGCAAAACTAAAGAACATTGTTCTTTTTGGAGACAGTACACGTGGGCATTGGAGACAAAGACGCTGAAGTGTGAGTGTGGGCCTTTGTCACTTCCTGGCCTCCTAATCAAGGGCAAGTTACTGAACTGTTTCAGCTTCATTTTCCTCATCTGTGGTCATCAATAACAACATACCTATTTGACACAATTATTGTGAGGGTTAAATGAGATAATAGATGGAAAGTTCTGAGTATGGTGCCTGCTTTTGACCAATACATGGTGATTATGACTGGCATTATTATTATTAATGATAATAGCTCTATACGAAGTTCTCATAATCATTTCCAACTGCAACATATTTACTGAGGACCCAAGTGATGAAGCAGGCTCTTCTGAAGAATGAGAGACCTTGCAAAGATGAGATCATGACCAGAACATTTTAGTGGTGAACCGAAGTCTATAAACTGAGACTAGAGTAAGCAGCCAAGATTCTTTTTTAAAATATCAAAGCTAATTCTTTATGTTTTGTCTTGAATAAATTACATTCTGTTTTCTCAGACATAAAATATGAAAAGTGTTTTGTTACAGTAATAGCAATATAGTGACAACTTAATCTAACAAATACTTCATAAAAAGTTTTATAATAAATTAATAAAGTTGATTTGCTGTTCTGAAAGGACATTTATAGGTAGCAGATACATGTATTTTCAAAAACTGATACAATGATGTCAGTATAATAAGTGAAATAAAAGTGAAAGTAATTAGAAGTTATATGATTATATATTTAACATATGATGTTCAGGTTGACTGCATGAGAAGATATAATGAAATAGTCCAACACTCATAATGAAAACTTTAAGTTTTTGGCTTGAAGTAAAAATATGAGAAGTCATTTGATAGAATTGTTATAGGAAAATAAAGGAATGGATGTAAGGGTAGAATTAGAATGATTCTTGTAAGTGTGTGACAAGAGGCAAGAGAAAATAACCTTAATTAAAATAAAGATGAGATACCAAGATAAATTGTTGACTGTTAATATGGAGAAAATGAGAAAGTTTGATATTCTTGCAAATGAGCTGGACTTTATTAATGCATGGTCTCACAATAATTAATTCCCTGTGTTATATAATGGGGCAGGGTAGGAACTGTCAACCTTAAAAATAAAATAGCATTTTACCAGCAAAATGAGTTTATTGGGGAATAGAAATGGAATTGCAATTTGGGACACGATGCTATGGTGAGCCATGGGCAAGTCCAAAGAGACAGCAGAAAGGTGAGCTTTTATTATGTTTTAGGAGGAGACTGGGGAGGATTCTTTTAAAGTTCTTTGGAGAACAAGAGTTCATGGTTGAGTCAGTTTTTCATTGGCTGCAAGTGGTAGTTAGTGTGTTGTTGCTGGGCCAGGAGGGATCTTCCTTTTTTTTTTTCCTTAAAAGCAGGAGATGAAATTCCTATTTGAAAAATCTTCTCCATTGTCATAATAATTCGTATCTTTCTACTTTCTCCTGGTTATGGAGGCTGCAATGAGTGGTACATGTGTGAGAGCTTTTCTTTCAGGGCTTCTTGACTCCATTTTATTTTTTAATTTTTACTTTTTATCTTATTTTTAAAGATTGTATTTATTTGACAGAGGAAGGGGGAGAAGTAGAGAAAAGGGGACGGAAAAAAATCTCAAGCCCACTCTACACTGAGTGTGGAGCCCAACACTGATCTCAGTCTCATGATCCTGAAATCATGACCTGAGCCGAAATCAAGAATCTGATGCTTAAATGACTGAGCCACCCAGGCACCACATTTTTAATTTTTTTTTAAAGATTTTTAAAAGTAATTCCTACACCCAACATGGGTTTTGAACTTACAACCTAGAGATCAAATCACAGGCTCTACTGAGTTGGTCAGGTGCCCCTGACTCCATTTTAGACAAGGTTTCCTTTATTTATTTACACAGAACAAAGCATGCCAAAAACCTCTCTCCTTTCTTGAAATCTCACCATGTGTCAATGCATACAATCAGTCTCATATAGCAAAAGACACTATAGATAATTTCCTTCCATGAGTAACAGAATATTGAGGAGGAATTAGAAAAAGAACTCTATGACAGGAGACTGTGTAAGTGATGTATAAGAACAGTGTTGAAAAACCCAAATAACTAAAAAATGGTTGTATTTAGCATTTTAAAATAAAGCTAAATAAGACACAATATCAATCTTCCCAAAATTTATATGGTAGTTTAATTGTTGGAAAATTCAGTGTGTATTAAAATCGTGTCAAAACTATTTTATTTGTATCTAAAATGGAATTAGGGTCTAGTTTTAGAGAAGCTCGGATAACTCGGGTGGCAAGAAATTTGGAAATCATGTTAAATGCAGAGCAATTCTTCACTGTGCAGTCCTGTCCTATGATTTTTTTCAGGATGCTCACTAAAGTCTAGTAGAAATTCCCCACCATTGAAGTAAACAAAAATGTGCTCACCTCCCTTTTTTCCCCCAAGGGCACCCATACTAATAGATATAGGATCTCCATTGAGAAGCTCTGGCTTAGAGAGGAAGAGCAGCCTTGCATTCGGGACTTCCCATGCAGGTGCAGAAAGCTAAGCAGCATGACTTAAGGTCAGGTTACTGCCTGGAGTGGGCCTGAGTGCCCTTCTCATAGCCCGTCCCTCAGCTGCCTGGCGCCGACCTTGGCATACCAACTTTGCCAGTCCCTAGACCCTTCAGATGCCTGCTAGACACTGCTTGTTGATGACCTTTGACAGATCTCTTTCCATCTAGGAGGCACAGGCAAGGCTGCATGCTGCTAACAGTACTAGTCAAAATCCCAAAGACCAGAAACCAAAGAATCCCCAAACCCGCCATAGGATAAATGAGTATATAATACATATCAACTATTTGGTTTGAATAATTACATATACAGTGGTTTTCCTTTTCACGGAGCTCTCTTATAAGGTGAGACTAACAGTTTTTATTCCTCTCTTGAGGATTTTAATGAGATTTAAAGGCTTCTGTTATCTATTCTTAGTTCTAAAACGTGAAGATCAGTCTGTCATTTGATGACAATGAGATCAAATTAACAAATTTTCAGACTCAGATAGGACTTTCATTTATCTTTAAAATCATCTTTTCAATTGTGGAAGCAAACCACTCACTAAAGGCAAGCTTGTCAGACTGTCTATTTTGAGTAACATTGCAAGGTTTCTGCAAGGTACAAGTGAGCTATATAATAACGTGCAAGATAAATTTAGATTTTTACATATAAAAAATATATCCAGACTGCTACTGCTTATGGCCTTTTTTGATAGTACTTCTGTGCTCCCTGTTACCCACAGGCTGAAATCCAGAAACCTTGTCTGGCCATCAAATTCCTAAGCAGGTTGTGGCTTCCCCCACCCCCTCCCAGGCTGCCAGGCAGACCTCCTCACTCCCTCCCTCTGATCCCCTACACTTCCCTCCTCACGGGCTTACTCTGGCCAGGTGCAGGAGACCCTGAACCTGATGTTGAACCCCTACTTCGTCACCTGACCACTTCAGTCTCAGCATCACTTTTTTCCTTAAGTACAAAGCAGGAGGAGCAAGCTGCAGTGATATGCATAGAATGCTTAGCACAGACCCTGGCACACATTCCGTGCTCTCGAAAGTGTTAGTTCCTTTTAAGGTCTTTATCTTATAATCTAAAAAAAACACTGTTTTCAAAACCAGCCCAGATTCCACCTCAGTGGAAATTTCCTTTGAGATCTCAGCTGGAATTAATCATTCATTTATAGATGAAAAAATTGGGTAAAGCGGAGATAAAGCATCTTGTTCTGAGCTTCGTAACTGATGAGGATGAGTGGGAAAACAGGTTCCAACCTAGGTTTTCTGACTCTAGAGTCTGTACGTTTTTTTAATTTTGTTTTTTAGGATACCCTAGATTTTTTTAAAACAGCTTTATTGAGATATAATTTATGTGCCACACAATTCACCCACTTACAGTAGTTTTTCGTACAACAGAGTGGTACAATTATCACCAAAGTCAATTTGAGAACATATTTGCCACCCCAAAAAGAAACCCCACACACCTTAGCAGTCACTCTTCCAATTCCGCCTCAATGCCACCCTCTAGTTCCTGGCCACCCCTAAACTACTTTCTGTCTGGATTTGCCTATTCTGGGAATTTCATGTAAATGGGATCATATGCTCTGTGGTCTTCTGTGACTGGTTACTCTCTCACCATAATTCTTTCAAGGTTCATCCACATTGTGGCATATATAAGTATTTCATTTCTATTTATTTGTGCAAAATATTCCATTATATGGGTATATTGCTTTAAGTCTACCTATTCATCAGTTTATAAACATTTGGACTCTTCCCACTTGTTGACTGTCCTAATGTTATTAGGAATATTCATTTACATGTTTTCATTTGCACATACGCTTTTATTTCTCTTAGGTACCTATTTGGAATTGCTGGGTTGTATAGTAAGTCTGTGTTGAACTTTTTGAGGAACTGCCAAAATGTTTTCCAGAGTGGTGCAAGGCACCAGTTTAAGTTCCCAGCAGCAACTTATTATCTGTCTTTTTTATTTAGTCATCTGAGTGGGTCTAAAGTAGTAGTATCTCTTTTTGGTTTTGATTTGCATTTCCCCAACTACTAATGATACTGAACATTTTCTACATCTTTATTGATCATGTATCTATTTTCCTGGAAAAAAATATCTGTTAAATTTTTTTTAATTTTTTAAGCCTATTTTAAAATTGAATTGTCTTTTTAAAAGTGTTGGGTGGGAACTCATGGGTGGATCAGTAGGTTAAGTGTCTGCCTTTGGCTCAGGTCTGCATCTGGCTCCCTGCTCAGTGAGGAGCCTGCTTCTCCCTCTGCCTGCTGCTCCCCCTTCTTGTGTTCTCTGTGAAGTAAATACATGTAATCTTTAAAAATAAAAATAAAAACATTGAATGGTAGGAGTTTTAAAATATATCTTGTATACAAGCCCTTATTAGATTCATGGTTTGCAAATATTTTCTCTCATTCTTTTTACTTTCCTAATGATGTCCTTTGAAGTACAAATTTTTAAAAATTTGTTAGGTTCAATTGTATCTATTTTTCCCTTTGTTGCTTATGTTTTTGATGTGGTATCTAAGTAGCCTTTTCCTAATCCAAACCAAATTCATGAAGATTTACTCTCATGTTTCCTTCTAAAAGTCTTGTGATGTTAGCACTTACATTTAGGTCTGTGATCACTTGGAATTAATTTTATGTATGGTCTAAGGAGGGAATCTGACTCTATTCTTTTGCATGTAGATGTCCAGTACTTCCAGCATCATTTGTTGAAAAGAGTATCATTTCCTGCCCTGAATTGGTACCCTTCTTGTAAAAGACCCTATGTATTTGATTTCAGGATTGTGCTGCCTCCATCATTTCCATACCCTACCAATCAGATCCATTCATCCTTACAAACTACATTTTCTTCCTCAATCACATCAGGCTCTTCACACTTCCTTGCTTCCCCATATCCTTCCACTCCGTCTGGAATATAGTTCCCGATCTTGTCTCCCTGCCAAATTCTTGCTATCCTTAAGACCAGCTCAAATAGTATATACTTAGTCTAGTTTTTATGGCTCTACCTCCTGCACATTATTTAGTCTTTTTAAAGGTTTTACTTTTCATACTAGATCATTTTCTTGTTATTGGCAATCCCTCTACTTTTTTTAAAGACTTGTTCTCTTTCTCCAAGCACCTGGCACAGCATCCAGAGCACATAGTAGACACTGTATATGTCGATCTATTGAACTGAATTAATGAAAATGGCCTTGGCTTCGAATTTTAGGGCCTATCAGAAGTACAGAAAGATCCTAAAGAAATCAAGTATCCAATAAATATAAAAGTTAATAAAAAGAGAACTGCAACCCACAGCGAAAACATTATCATTTTTTTCATGCTTCTTATAAATTTCCTGCAGACTTATCATTGCTGTATCACTATTCAGAACAGAGAAGCCGGTGACAATTTTACAGACTGATAAAATGTTCTGTGAGCTAATGCACTCTTCTAATGTATCTTATAGACTGCATTACTGAGAATATTTTAAAATCAATTTTGTTAATGCCTATCTATTGCTTAGTTTTTATAACATTTAAAGAAGATTAAGAATGTTTTAGTTGGCAATCCATAGCCACTTTCAAAGCATATGTTTTTGCACCTTATTTTTAAAGAAAATTAATTTATAAATGTGTTTAAGAAACCAACATTATACACAAATGTCTGAAACTGAGGGCTATGGAATGCTGCAGCAAATAAAGAATAATAATAAAATAAAATAAAAGTGAGCATGTCTCCAAAGGCCAGTTCCAAAAAGAAAAGAGAACATAGTATTTCCCCTTGTAAATTTTTTCTGTAATTTATTTTTTTTAATTGTAGAAACCAATGAAACAATATAAAGACACATAAAGTCACAGGTAATCATCTCCCCTTTCATTCCCATTGCCACTGCTAAGCAACCACATTTGATAGGTGAGTTTTGGTTCACCCTATTCTCTTTTCTCTTAAAAACATTTACATACCTATAAACATGTCTCAGGTATCTACTGCTGTGTAACAAACCACCCCAAAAGACGTGGGGTGGGCTTATTGGTAGCTGTCTTTGCAGACATTGGTACCCCAGCATTCTTACCTAGAAGTTGAGTGCTTTGTTGATCTATACGCAACTTCTATAAAACTTGTCTTCTTAATATAGTATAGGCATATATATAGATCACAAAGATATAATACTAGCTATCTTGCTCTAATTTTTGATGCATATTACCCAGCCATATTTGTATAGTTTCAGTAAACTTTTTCTGTCTTCTTTTTGAAAATTGCATTTTAGCAATCCCTTTCTCCCTACCTCCCCCCATAGTGCCCTCACTGCTTCACCCACATAAGATAACCCATGTTGAGAACTGATGTGTTTCTTTCGAGACTTTATTTGATGGCATATGTCATTGTCTAACAAAAATGAAGGCATACTGTGCTTCTTTTATGGGCCATTTTTTCCCCTCATTCAGAACTTTGTCATTGAAACTCTAATCAAGTCAGCTGGCATAGAAAGGAAAACAAAGAGAAAGAGATTACTTTTTTTTAGTTGTTTCCTTCCTTCCCCTCCACTTTCTTTCACATGTACATCACTTTAACAGATTTTTTAATTAAACTTTTTATTTTGAGATAATTACAGATTCCTATTCAGCCGTACCCTTTCTCCAGTTTCCCCCAATGGTAATAACATCTTGCAAAACAATGGTACACTATCAAAATCAGGATTTTTGATATTGATAGAGTCAAAATAGAAAATATTTCCATCACAAGGGTCACTAATGTTCTTTTTATAACTACCCCCATTTCCTTCCCAATACCACCTTCCTTCACCTCTGGCAACCACTAAGTTTTAATTTTTTTCTATAATTTTGTTATTTCAAGAATGTTATATAAATGGAATCAAACAGTATATAAGCTCTTGAGTTGATGTTTTTCAGTCATCATAATTCCTGGAGTTTCATCCAGGTTCTTTGTGTATCAGTATTCATTTCTTTTTGTTGTTGAGTAGCACTTCACGGTGTGGATTTACTATGCATTAGGAATAATGCTGCCATAAATATTTATGTGCAGGTTTTTATGTGACCATAAGTTTTTGTTTTTCTAAATAAATGCCCAGGAGGACTATTGCTGGGTTGCAGTAGTTCCATGTTTGGATTTTTAAAGAGTCTTCCAAAATGCTTTTGAGACTGACTGTATCATTTTACACTCCCACCAATAATATATAGGTGATAGAGTTTTTCTGCATTCTCACTAGCATTTGCTGGCTTCAGGTTTTTCTATTTTTAATTTTTAAGCCATTTTTATAGGTGTGTTGTAATATATCTCATTGTGGTTTTAAGTACCTATATCTTTAATGGCTAATGATGTTGAAATTTTTTTCATATACTTAATTATCATCTGTATATATTCTTCAGCGAAATGTATTTTCATGGATTTTGCTATTTTCTTTTATTATTGTGGAATTTTGAGAATTCCCTATATACTTTAGATACTAGTCCTTTGTCAGATATGTGGTTTGGTACATTTTCTCTTAGTATATAGCTTGTCTTTTTATCCTTGCCACGTGAGCATCACAGAGAAAAAAAATTTAATTTTGATGCAGTTTGTTAATGATCTCTTGAAAGAACCCACACTTCATTTTATTGGTTTTCTGTAATATTTTTGTTTTCAATTTTATTGATTGCTGCCCTTATTTTTATTTCCTTTCTTCTCCTTACTCTGGGTTGATTTTGTCCCATTTTTTTTTCCAGATTCAGAGATATGATATTAGATTACTAACTTGAGATATTTCCTCTTTTGTAATATACATTTAATGCTATAAATATACCCCCTCTGCATTATCTGTGTCCTCCAAATTTTGATATGCTGTATTTTCATTTTCATTTAGTTTAATGCATTTTTCTTTCTTTCCCTTGAAACTTCCTCTTTGAGCCATGGATTGTTTACATGTGTGTTTAGTTTCCAAGTATTTGGAAATTTCTGCTGTCTGCCTGCTATTTATTTCTAGATTGATTTCATTGTGGTCAGAGAACACATTCTCTATTATTTCAATTGTTCAAAATTTGTTAAGGCTTGTTTTATGGCACAGGATATGATCTATCTTGGTATATGTCATATAAGCATTTGAAAAGAAAATGTTTTCTGTTGCTATTTGGGTGAAATGTTGATTGTACCATATTAGTTGATGCCCTCATTGAATAATTCCTTACCCTACCTACTCAGCCTCTTTTAACACCGTTCCTGACAGGGAGTGAGTGGTGGGTGCTTTGTTAAAGTCTGGTGAGGGAAGGAGTCCTTGTTTAGCCTTTGCTGATTTGGTGGGGAGGGGACAGAGGGTTTTTTGTTGTTGTTTTGTTTTTTGTTTTTTGTTTTTTTGTTTTGTTTTGTTTTTTTGGTTTTTGTTTGTTTGTTTGTTTGTTTTCCTGGGCTGTTTGGCTACTACTGTAGAGTAATTATTTTCTAAAATTTCCTGTCCAACTAGGCTGTCCCTTTCATGGTCCTTTGGCTAAAGAGAGCCAGCTTTTGTTGGGCCTTTGTGGGTCTGCACCCAGTGGTGTTTCCAGGTTACCAGCTTTGCCAGCAAACAGTCTGGGATATGTGAAGCATAAAGAAAACCCCAGGGAATTAACTATATTTAGGTCCTGAGGTCCTTAGCTGGTCTTCCTTCTCCCTTTCAGAAGCTGCTTGTATTTGTTTTATATATAATGTCCAGAGTTACCAGTTGTATTTAACAGGATAAATTAGGGAATGCATATCTACTCTCTCTTGCAAGAAGCAGTTTTCCCTTCCTTCCTTCCTTCCTTCCTTCTTCTCCCTCCTTGCCTCCCTCCCTCCCCTCTCCCTTTTTTCCCTCTCTTTTTCTCCCTTTTCTCTTTCTTTCTCTTTCTTTTTTTCTTTTTTTTTATTGTTACTTAAATTTTTATTTTCCAGTGTTCCAAGATTCATTCCCCATTCCCCACACCCAGTGCTCCACACTTTAGGTGTCCCCAGTACCCACCACCAGGCTCTCCCATCCCTCCATCCCCCTCCCTCCAAGTCCCTCAGTTTGTTTCTGTGTCCAAAGTCTCTGTTGTTTCATTTCTTTCCCTGGATTACCCTAGTTCCCCTTTACTTTCCTTCTCCTACTGTCCTCCAGGTTATCCCTCATGCACCGCAAGTAAGTGAAACCATGTGATACTTGACTTTCTCTTCTTGGCTTATTTTACTCAGCATAATCTCTTCCAGTCCAGTCCATGTTGCTACAAAAGTTGGATATTCATCCTTTCTGATGGAGGCGTAGTATTCCATTGTATATATGTACCACATCTTCTTTATCCATTCATCTGTTGATGGGCACTGTGGCTCTTTCAACAGTTTGGCAATTGTGGCCATTGCTGTGATGAACATTGGGGTACGTATGGCCCTTCTTTTCACTACATCTGTATCTTTGGGGTAAATGCCCAGTAGTGCAATTGCAGGGTCATAGGGTAGCTCTATTTTCAATTTTTTAAGGAATCTCCACACTGTTTTCCAAAGTGGCTGTAGCAGTTTGCATTCCCAACCAACAGTGTAAGAGGGTTCCCCTTTCTCCACAGCCTCTCCAACACTTGTTGTTTCCTGTCTTGTTAATTTTGGCCATTCTGACTGGTGTAAGGTGGTATCTCAGTGTGGTTTTGATTTGAATTTCCCTGGTAGCTAGTGACGCTGAACATTTTTTCATGTGTCTGTTAGCCGTTTGTATACTTTCTACGGAGAAGTGCCTTTTCATGTCTCTTGCCCATTTTTTGATGTGTTCATTTTCTTTTTGGGTGTTGAGTTTGAGTAGTTTTTTATAGATCTTGGATACCAGCCCTTTGTCTGTAGTGTCATTTGCAAATATCTTCTCCCATTCTGTGGGTTGCCTCTTTGTTTCGTTGACTGTTTCCTTTGCTGTACAGAAGCTTTTTATTTTGATGAAGTCCCAGAAGTTCATTTTCGCTTTTGTCTCCTTTGCCTTTGGAGACGTGTCTTGAAAGAAGTTGCTGTGG
>PITA01020865.1:0-33982 GCA_004023965.1 Spilogale gracilis | reverse complement strand
CTATGGGATCTTTCGGGTGAAGTTAGATTCTGGGTGTTCTTCCTTTTGGTTGATTATGAAATGGATTCACTTTTGTGGAACATGGGTCCTTCTTCGTGCTGTATGGGATTTGTGCCCGTGCCTGCTTCTCTTACAGTGGGCAATGCTGCTCTCCACACCAGCTGCAAAGAACTCTCTGGGGGGGTCCTCAGGGTCCTGGGCCGGGTCTGTGCTGGGCCCTGAGAAAGACGCAGGTCCTGGAATGTTCCTCAATGCTGCACTCCTCTGCAGCCTGCTGACTCACTTGTCCGTTTCGGGCCATTCTGTTGGGCAGGGTCAGTGTGCTGACCCCAGGACGAAAGGTCATTATGCAAATGAGTAGAGTGTGTTCTGATCTATGGGAGCTGGGGCCCCTTCCTGTCTTCTCCATGTGAGTCGGGGCGGGCTGCGGGTACAGAGGTCAGAGAGCAGAGAGGGGCAACATGAGATGTGCACACACAGGAGGGCAGAGGGCCCCCCGGCAGCTTGCCAGTCGCCCTGGTTTGTGGATTTGTAGCCATCTCTTTCCGGAGGCCTTCCACTGGCCCCACAGCCTTAGGACCCTTATGTCCAAAGATTTCTCAGAGACCCGCTGCTGGAACAGTCTGCATGCTTTTGTTCTCCCGGCTTCTTTCCATTCTTACAAATCCTTCGAGACCCCAAGAATGGGGCCTTGCGGTTGGTTCTCATATTAGAAATTAAAGGGGAGAAATTTTTTAAAAGGTCTATGTATTAATTCAGTAAAAATAAAGTGATAAGCCTGTGACATGTTCACGCAAGTAACATTTTAAATGGAAAGGTAATGACATTTTCCAAAATGGAAAAAACGATTTAGCAAAAAGATAACAATATTTTACTTTTTTTTAAATCTCTCTAATGTCTGGCTTTACTAGAAGACAGGGAGCTGCCTCTGCATTCCATCCTGTGGTATCCCATGTCATGTCGGCTCAGGAAAATTCCACTGTGAGCTCCTGAGAGAAGGGGATTGGAAAAAGCAAGTCGTGCATTAGGACTCTAAAAAGTAATTCTGATCTGAGCACTTCCTCAGAGGAGGGCTGCACCCCCAGGGCACCTGGTACACAGCTCGAGCATTGCTGCTCTGGTGTGACTGTGTCATGTGCGAGGAGCCTGGGCTCTGAGGACCAGGCAGAGTTGTGGCTCAGAGATAACCAGACCCTTCGTGATCCTTGCCTCTGTGCCTCGACTCTACCCTGGCCTCCATCCCATCCGCCCTCTGAAACATGTCTACAGGCTCAGGGCTTTGCACCAGAGAGATGTATCAGCTGCTGCAGAAGACACGACTTTCTGCCATTCTGAGACATGACATTTCTTTTAGCCTAAACCCAATACCTTCTAGTGAAAACCAAATGTGTCTTTTCTGGAGGTATAGAAATCAATGGAAAGAAAAATTCAAGATGCCATGGATAAAGCTTTCCTTTATATAATTCTAGATTTTAGAGGACATTCACTTCTGAGTAGAAAAAGAGATGTTTAGAATTAGAGATTATTCAGGAATCGTAGAACACAGGTGCTGTATACAATTAAATTATTAACATGTTGCCCTTTGATTTCAGAAGTACTGCTCACATGTGATATATGTGCACAACAGTTTATTATAATATTCAGTTTAGGCTTTGCCTCTAAAAATGGACAAAGACAAAAGTCAGTAACAACCCAACAGTGATTGGGGTAAAGACTCAGTCTAAAAGACATTTTCTTAAAAATCTAAGTCGCTTAATTCCTTGTTCTTAAATTTATAATATGAGAATATCATCTAGGAATTTGTTTTAGCCTACTATTACATCCCATTAAAATTCAAATTATTTTACTCTGTCATCACAGGTGTCTCAAGAGATTTTTTAGCTGAATGTGTATTTCCTGTTAGCACAAATGAAGCTGCCCACATGCGTGGAAGGAACAGGGACCCATGGGAGCAGAACCGTGGAGCACAGAACATCAAAATGTCAAGAGAGTTGGATAGGAGTCAATTAATCATGAAATGATCATTCCCAAATTTCATTAGTTGTCTACAAGTCAAAGTGTTCTTATTTCAACTATTATAAATTTACTTTAGGCCTCCATTTAACACTTAGAATAATAAAGACTGTGGCAGTGAGTTATGAGTGCATCGAAATTCTAATTCAGATTACAGAAGACACATGTCAGATATATGAAAACTCCAGAGGGATCTAAATTGTTGACTGCTGGATTTTTTTTTTACATTAAAAATTATCTCAGGAGGGCCAGTGACAGGGAATCTGGGTTCTTAATAGTCCAAGATTATTTTTACTGATGTGTTGTTGGTGTGGCATTTACGGATGCGAGATAGGATATTTATCCACTCCACATCCAGAACGCCCTTGAAATCTTCCTCAGTCTCTAGGATACTGTCATAGCGACAGTATGGAGACAAGTTGTTCAGAAATTTTAGGGTTATTATTTTTTAATTAAAAAATGAATTCATTAAGCTCTTGTTAGTTCAGAGATTTTCATTCCTCTGTAATCAAAGTACCTTCATTGTTTGATTAGTTTAGGTCAAGGACTGTGTTACCCTCATCGAGCAAAATGATAGTTCACTTGCTCCAGTTATAAATCATCTGAGGTGTTAAACTCAAACTGTGTCTGTATTTATTATTCATCTCCAATCACCAGTTTAGACACAAGCAAAAGGTTGTGGGTTTTTTTTTGTTTTTGTTTTTTGTTTTTTGTTTTTGTTTTTTGGCAAGATGGTAATTTTCCTTGATGTCTTGATATGGATCTTGATACTTGTTCTTCAGAAAGACTCCAAGAGTTAAAGGTTTTACTGACATAGAAAGTCGGAAAATACTGGAAGGAGAGTGGCTGCTGGGAGGCCTCCAACATGAAGGAAAGATTTAGGAATAATAAACCCCTGGCTGAGCTTACTTTCAGAGCCTGGAGGCTTACACAAGCTAAATTGAATTTCTAAAACTGGAATGGATTTATCTTGATTTAGTGAGCTGCGATGCATTTGTTTCCAGAGAGCTCTGTCTTTGGGGATGGGGGGCAAGGAAGCACTTGATTTAAGAAAAGGATCCCCTCCCATCCCAGCTGTGGGTAAATGTCTAGAAGGAAGGTGTTACTTTGCACCGCCTGTGGAGTTCGCTGCCCTTATAATTTCTTTGAGGTGTGCGTGCCTGAGCTAGAACTCAGACACCATGCTTGGGTAGGTGTGCCCCTTCTTTGGGAGAGAGGTGGTGGCTTGAGAAACTTCTAGTAGGTGGGGGAATATTCTAGGAACATTCTGAACACAATGTTCAGTTTGCTTTGATACGATTATATGATTGGTAACGATGAATAAGAGAAAATGTTGTCCTGGGTGCTGTCCTCTCTTTGTTTTGAATAAAACCCAGACACATGAAAATTTAAGTTTCTCTCTCCTTTGGATTTGAGAACACACACACACACACACACACACACACACACTGAATTTTGTTTTTCTTTTATCAAGTAGGTGGGGAGAAAGATGGAGGATTTGTGCTCATAGGTAGACTTAAACACTACCGTTAATCTGGGTGTGACTGCAGATAAGAAATGAAATTCTAAGATGTATCCCCAGAGTAGTGCCCTCTCAGCAGATAACTTAGTAGAGAGCAATGTCTTCTTTTTCTGGTGTTCTTGGTGTAGGATGACCTTTTATACCTTCAGATGGACATGGGCGGATTTTGCCTAGGACCCTCTGAGCGTCAGCTCTCCTCGTTCACGGAGGTGTGTGGAGTGAGGCCTCGTGTATGAGGGTCAACGATGAACTGGGAGGAGGGTGGGTCCAGGAGCAAGGGACTGGTTGGTGCTCACTGTCGCCACCGAGGGAGAGAAGTCTGGCAGGAGGCTCTGGCTGGCCGATCCTGGTTTTGTGCACTGGCCATTTGGATGGAAAGCAAGAGGAAGAGAGGCAAGTTTTAGAAAGGCTCCAGAGGCGGCACGTCATGCAACCACTGAGGCAGGGAGGTCACCTGGTTCCGCTTCAAGTGCAGGGGGAGGAGAGAGCAGAGTTCAGGGCCCACAGAGAGAAGGTTGCAGCCCGCCAGGTGGGCTGCGACCTTCCTAAAGGCTGGTGTGCACAGACATCTGGAAGCCAGGGTGTGTGAAGCCGTGCTCCACAGAGAGATTGAATACACCAACACCGCCTAAATCTCGATGGGAGTTTAGGTGGGAGCTTGCTATCCTCTGCTACACCGCTTTGAAAAGGGAAAAAAAAGAATTTGGGGTGTTGATCGGGAGCATGTATCAGAAATATGCTGTTTAGAATGTTTACAGCCTGCACCTAGCGATGGGAGCCTCCCTGAAGTCATCAATCTCTCAGGTGTACAGCGATTACCGGGCCAGAAAGCTCTAAATCTGTCTCCAGCTTCTGTAATGGAGCCGTGAGCTGCGGGAAGCCCAGAATTGTGCTGACATATTGCGAGTGCCGCCGCGAGCACCTCAGACACACGAAGCTTTCAAGGCGAAAAATCAAACGACTCCGATCTCCATCTGGGGCCTCTTGGCCCTTTCTCTCTTTCCTTTTCCATACTCAGGGCAACCAGAAAAAAAGATTTCAAAACCAGAGTGATAAAACACTAACAAGAGCTTTCAAATATTACAGTGGGATATGCCCTTCTTTGCTGTCATCGTGCAGCACTCGGAAGGTCTGTATTCCAGAAGCAAGGGGTGGGCACACAAGTCTGCTTCAGATATCCATCCCGAAGGAGGAAGAATGACATTGGAACTGCGGGTTGAGGCAGGCCTTTAAACCACCAGGGTCTGCACACAGACCTGGTCAGTGGCTCATGTTCAACAAGTGAGTCCATTGGACGTGAAGGTTATCGTAGGGATTAGTGCCAACAGGAAATCTATTACTATTAATCTTAGTTACGCCAGTGACTGTTTTCTGGGGGGCCTCCAGGTGAAGCATTCTAATGACTTCTGTGTGCACATCATACTTGGGATTAGATACGGTGCTTCGAGTCCACTGTCTTTGGAGTAAACACACTTGAAAGGTCGCCTATCGGAGACGAGATTTGTATCTGCTCCTAGTTGTCATTCTCTACATCTGTGTACATTTGCATAGCTTAAAATGCTCTCATGCATCATCTTTGGTTTGATTCCCTGGCAGCCTTGGGAGGTGGGAAGGGATGCCGTGTCAGATGAAGATCCTCGTGACGTGGGTGATTTCCCAAGGTCGTACAAATCCCAACAGGAAAGTTTTGGTCATCTGGCTGGCAGGGCAGACATAGCAGATTGTCTCTGATGGACACTCGCTCCTGACATGGCTCTGGACCGGGGGTCTTGTCGCAAGCTGGCAACGACGGTGGGCTGTGGTCTGAGCCCGTGGAACAGAATGAGCCTGACTGGCTTGTATCTTGGTCAAGCCCAAACCCAGAGTCTCAACAGCACCAACCTCAACCACTTGGTTAACTGGCCTCTGGGAAAGACGTGTGATGTCAGACTCATTACAGGGACAGCCACGCTAATTTTTAAAATGATGACATTGAAGCAGTATGCTAATTTATGGACTTATCCATATTTTCCTTCTTCTTCCTGTCTCCCTCCCTCCACTCCTTCCTTCTTTGTGAAATTGAACACTGGATAACTTTAGACCAGCCGAAGATAGAATTCTGTTTCATATCATATGGAGAAGGCCCATATGCCTTAGCGGAAACCTGAAGGTATAAATTAGGTTGAAGGAATTGTCATTTAAGATCTTTTTAAGCCCAAAAAGCAGCTAGGACCACGAAAATGGCGATCCTTCTTTTCCTCTGGAATTCTCCCTTAACTGGGACAGAGGAGCATCTCATATTCTGCTAATCAATTACTTGTATGGAAATAATATTTCTCAAGTGCTTGAAAACATTTTGCTCTTTTAAGCTTGTGAAACACTCATAATTTTACTTATAGAATTAATTTGCACAGCAAGTAGCTTTTCAGAAGAGAGAACCTACTTGAATCTCAGCCTGGGCTCTCCGATAAGATGGTTTAAAGTGTAGTTTTCATATAGTGAGTTTGTCTGTGATTACAGAGGTATGTGGGAATGTTAATTTTCCTTCTTGAGAACGGATGTTTCTGAACTGTCTTCAGAAACTGAACTCCCTCTCAGGCAGCACTGGCCCTCCCACTCGCAGGAAGACGGGCCTTGAGCTCCCTGTAGCCTGTCTCCCTGGGCATCCTTCCAGCCACCACAGATCTTGCTTCAGACCCGAGGGCATAAGTCACCCTGCATCTCCCAAGAAAGCTCTTTGATTATAGAACATAGATTCTAGAACATAGCTTTATCCATTCATCTGTTGAAGGGCATCTCAGCTCTTTCCACAGTTTGGCGATTGTGGCCATTGCTGTTATGAACATTGGGGTACATATGGCCCTTCTTTTCACTACATCTGTATCTTTGATCATATATACAATGGAATATTACACCTCCATCAGGAAGGATGAATACCTAACTTTTGTATCAACATGGGTGGGACTGGAGGAGATTATGCTGAGTGAAATAAGCCAAGCAGAGAAAGTCGAGTATCATATGGTTTCACTTACTTGTGGAGCCTTAGGAGTAACATGGAGGACAGTGGGAGAAGGAAAGGAAAGTGAACTGGGGTAAATCAGAGAGGGAGATGAACCATGAGAGATTGTGGACTCTGAGAAACAAACTGAGGGTTTCAGAGGGGAGGAGCGGCAGGGGGGATGGGTGAGACTCATGGTGGGTATTAAGGGGGGCATGTGTTGCATAGAGCACTGGGCATTGTACATAAACAATGACTCCTGGAACACTACATCAAAAACTAACGATGTATTTTATGTGACTAATATAACATAATAATAATAATTAAAAAAAGACCATAGCTTTGGGGAGAGCTCTCGGGGTATGTTGTGAGCTTATGTAAATTCTACTCAACACTATCGACTGGTTTCTCCCAGCATTCTTCATCAGTGCAGAGTGGGAGTTTCTGATCAATACTAATTAATTGAGACTATTTGGCTTAATTTGGACCATTCAACCAAGAAACAGCACTATTTCGTTCCATGTATGATTTTTACTCTCTCCTTACTGGGCTTCTCCTGGTTTTCAGGAAGTGACCAATTTTCATTAACGTAGGCAAGCTGAGAACAGATTTGGCTCTGAATGTTCTTTTTAGGAGTTACTTCAAAATGTGATAATGGGTTTTTTTATTTTTGTTTTTTTGCCCCTGCTTTTTTGAAGGAGTCACACGAGCAAATGCTGTTCACCAGCCACACACGCAAACTGGAGGACAAGACCTCGCAAACTCATTGCTGGTCGTTCTCTGATTGACAGCTCCTTGCCTTTTCCCTCTCTGTGAAGGACAGTGCCACCAACATCAGGGTCCAGGGAAAGAGGAAAACATGGCCCCCCCTGTCAAAATGATTAAGTGGAATATAAGTCGTCGTGCTCAGTGTGGGGCCCTACACACATTGTCTGGCTATCAAGTCAACCTCTAATAAGGGCGCCAGATACAACTTCTTTTCTTTACAACTATTCAGTTTGTACCATTCTTTCATATTACATTTTCTTCATGCACTTTCTAAATTGCTGTCTTGGTTCAAGCATAGAAGATAGATAATTGGAAATTGTTTAGGATGTGAACAATTAATTTGAATTTAAGTAATTTTCCAAATAAGGAGCACAAAAGTTCCCTGCTCTCTGTGCTTGCTTGACTTTGTAATGGACTTGGTGAGTCCTCCCGGATCACTTTGTAGGTCTGTTGTCACAGTGGATGGTTTCTGCTTTAGCCTTGTCCTTTGTAGAAGATTGGAGATGGCCCCCAAAGTCTGGCCCATGGAGAGGGAGTTCTAAGTCTCTTTCTCTTATATCAGGGCAGGCATGACTTCCCAGACCAGCCACACACAGCAGACGGGGTGCATGGGGTTTCTGAGCCCAGATCTTAAGAAACCAGCAGCTTTGAACTTTTTGTCCCTGGGAACGCTTGCCGTGGGAGAAGCCAGTGGCCACCTGAGACATCTGATACCCTGAGCCTGTCCATTCGTGAGGAAGCCCAGGCTAGCCTTGCGGATCAGCGGCTGGGTGAGATGTCCAGCCAGCCAGGGACAGTGCCAGAGGTCCGGCCCCACTGTCAGATGAGTGGAGAATATGCCCCAGGTTCCTCCAGCCTCAGGACCCTCTTGCTGCCACACAGGGAAGGTTCTGCGTAAGAAGTTCCCGGCTGGGCCCATCCGCCTCCAGGACTGTTGGGCAGAATAACTACTTCCTGTGTTTACGCTGTTAAACTTTGGGACAGTAGCTAATTGTTACATCCCGACACCTCTCGTCTTTACTAGCCTGTCGGGTGGTTCTCCGCTCACTTCACCCCTCCTTCAAGTCCGTCCTGGACTGTTTTCTCTTCTTGCTGGTAGGAATGTAATCTCTTTAGGAAGCAAACCTTTAGGTTCTTAAAAACCAGAACAAGGATTTTGTAAGAGAGTATCAACTCCAGCCTTTTTCTGCACAGTCATTCAAAAAGCATTTGCTCTGTACCTACTCTGTGCTAGACATTGTTATCAGAATGAATAAGGGAGTTTTTAAAAGAGCAGTGCTGGGAGAGTGGGGCTGGAAGTCCTTAGTGAGAAATAGACAGGGCATGGTCTAGGGAGGGGATGGAGGGCGTACCCCAGCCCTGAGAAGCTTGAGGAGAGTTAACTTCAAAGGGACTGTTTGCAAAGATGTGTGTAGAGTTTAGGGAAGCCCACATAGAATAGCATAGCATCTTAGACTAGCAATGGCAGAGCCTGATGGGAGGTGTCTGAATCCAAAGAGGATGATGCCTGGAGAGGCAGCCCGACAGGGACTGTGTTCTTCTGTTGATGGACAGACCTGAGCTGTAGCAATTGTGCAGACTTGTAGGGTTGCCAGATTTAGAAAATAAAAGTATGGGATGTTCAGTTAAATTTCAGTGTCAGATAAGAAAAAAAATAAAGTTTAAGTATATCCCATGCAATATTTGGGACATACTTATACTAAACATTTTTTCATTGTTTTTCTGAAGTTTGCATTTATGGGCAGCCTGTATTTTATCTGCAACCTTAGCAGAGAAGGAGGCAAGAGATCAATATCCAGATCTCTCTCTCTGTCTTCTGATTGCCTGTAGTGCCATCCACTGGAGCGACCCAACCAAAGCCGCAGGACGATGGTTAGGAGAAGCACAGAGCAAATCTGAGGAGCAAAGTTGGAAAAAATTGCTTGTGCCTTGCCCCATGCACTTTTCTCAGTGAAACTTGGAGCACCAGCCACCCCTCTCAGTCTTCCCTAATTAAAAAATGTAGCTCATTATACTATGAGCGATGGCAGATTTACACAGAAAAAGTGGGCGGGATTTTTGTATGCAAATTCTGGATTGGTTTCAGGAAATGCACAAAAAAGGAAGGAAGGAAAAGAGGGAGAGAGAGAGAGAGAAAGGCCATTTATTAATATTATCCTTTTAACTGTGTAGTGTCATTGGTGGCTTAATGTTTTTAGAGGAAAGAAACCTGTCAGCTCTATTTTTGAAAGAGCAGTTAGGCTGACTAGGAAAGTAGTGTGTTTTTCAGGTGGTGAGTGTAAGACCTCAGATCCTCTCAGCTGTCATTCAGGAGCAAAGGGAGGTGGTCTAAGACCGGGGAGAGGTACTGAATAGGAATGCAGTCAGTCAGGAATGTGTGCGTGCACACACACGTGTGCAAAAGTGTGCTCATCTCAGCCTGGTCCAAAGGAAAATGCAGGTGGAAGTCCAGGCCAACTGGGAAATGGGTGTGTCCTCCCAAAGCCAGGTTTATCGGGGCAGGAGGGATGGCCTGCAGTTTGAGTCTCCTAGGATTTGAGGCTACCTGGTGATCTGGGTCTGGAAGCCCCAGACTAAAGCTTCCAGGAAAGCTCCTTCCTGCAGTCCATTGAGCCTGTGGATGACTCACCCAGCTGCCCTAGGCCACAGGAAAAGTGGGCAAAAAGAGGGCTGCCCCTGACCCCAGGTGCTGCCCAGGAGGGCTGGAAGAGCAGCTGAGACGGGGGCCTAGGACTTTGTCTGGGGACCGCAGCACGGGGCTCTCTCCGGGCAGCGTTTCACACAGGAGATGCTGAGATTTGCCTTCACTGTCCTGAAGAGGGATTAGGTGGTAGGTTGGAGTCCTTGATTTCAGAACCTTGAATTAAACTTCAGACTTGTGACTGCAAGATCAGCTGGCTAAGAAATATGAGAAACAACCATCTCTTTCTTTTAATCAAGTGCAGAGCAGAACTAAAATCTCCGTGCCTCTCCTCCCCACGCAGCCAGGGGAATTGTTCTTTTGGGCATATCGGGGAAGCTAATTTCCCATAGAAATGAGGACTTAAGCCCCTTTAATAGGAACCTTACTCTGAAAGTTCAAGAGGAAAAAAGGATAACCAACATTATGGAATCATTGAATTTGAAATGTGATTATTTATAAACTTCGATTTTTCCAGTATTAATTTGAAGGTGCATATATTATTATTATTTTTAACAGAAATCATTGCTTGTTGTGATGGAGAAGGCTAATTTTTTGCATATCACTAAATTTAATTCAATAAGACATTAAAAAATTGTATTTCCTTTGAAAGTTACCTCCCTCCCCCAGAAACTGACTAGAGGATGCTTCTAATCTGGGATGCCTCTGAGTTCTTGCCGAGGAACTCTTGTGCGAGGTGCCATTTTTCCATTTTCCTGTTAAGATCTGGAATCGAGGGGCGCCTGGGTGGCTCAGTTGGTTAAGCGACTGCCTTCGGCTCAGGTCATGATCCTGGAGACCCAGGATCGAGTCCCACATCGGGCTCCCTGCTCGGCGGGAAGCCTGCTTCTTCCTCTCTCACTCCCCCTGCTTGTGTTCCCTCTCTGGCTGTGTTTCTCTCTGTCAAATAAATAAAATCTTAAAAAAAAAAAAAAAAGATCTGGAATCGAGTAGACCAATGATCGGCTAAAAGATGTATTGATTCCCCAGACCCAGATGGGGGCTGGCGGTTGGGGTAGGAAATGGGAAGACAGAGACATGGTCTCCTTCACATTTATGAGAATGCTCCTTCTAGTAATTTATGATTATGTGAAATGGAAGCTTGCTGCCATCTTTGTGCTTGGCAAGGAACCTCTCCAATATTTCTAAAATGCATTCCTCTCTTTCTACCATCCCAGACCCTGAAGTTAATCAAAAATTGAACTGTACTCCCGCATTCGTTTAGAAAGCAAAGTGTCCTTGGATGTCAGAGAGAACCTTTCCTGGCTAGGGGCTGATGTGAGCCAAGTGATTCCCACATAGCATTCTTCCTGTCCTAATTAGCTCACAGACTTAAGTGCAGCATGATTCACCTTTAAACATGGCAGAAGTCATTACCCACAGCACAGAATCACTTATCGTGCTAATCACGATGGAGATGACGAGTCTTCCTCCTCTGATCTTTCTTCGATTTTAGAGTTTCAGAGTTTCAGTGCAAACATAAACCCTTTGGCAGTTCGAATTGATGTGCCCTCACGAGATTCGATTTCCCACCCGTCCATAAAGCAAGTCTTTTTATAGTGTGCTTTGCAAATGGGCTAGGTCATGAGAAGCAGCCCACGGAGAGGTGTGTTGTAGATTCTAATGCATTTTCTGGCTATGAAAAGTTCTCTAAATGTCCCTCCGGGTAGTGACATCCAGTAATTGTTTCCTAGGAGTTTCAGAAGAAAATAGTGAAATGTTTAGCATCAAACTTTTGCTGGGTTCTTCCATGAATTAGCTGGTACCATTGTGACCAGCTCTGCAGTATTTTGACATTTTAGCCAGTCACTTTTAGGTTTTTCTTTGCTTTTTGGCTATTGCCCTGTTTGCGGTACCATTGGACCTGCTCGGCTGCTGTATGGGCTGGCAAGAAATCCATGTGTGTGTCTCCATTTGCTCACCAAAGGGGAGGAGAAGAGGAGATCCCGCTTCTGGTCCCTGCCCTTTATGGCTTGGCCATTGGCTGGTGATGGACCTATGGTGAATCCTTTGGGCCCCATTCCTTGCTGCGGGACAACGTTGTGTCTGGGCTCTTGCTGAATTTTGACCCTTTAGGATCCTGTGGCCATCCCTCCTGGGACACTAGAGGAGGTTTGACTTTTTTGGATTTTATGCTATGCGCACATCGAGGGAATATTGCTTGTGAGACAGAAGGAGAAATGCGATACTATTTCCTGGTGGAGGTAGTGGAGAGGAAAGAAAGTACAATGGGCAGAATCGGAATAGGATTGTCAGTGGCTGCGATAACAAATATAACTACTTCAACAAAATGGAAAACTTGTTCTTTCATTTGGACGGACTACATTTCCACACTGTTGCCTGCAGAACACATACCGAGGGTTTATTTCCTTGGACTTTCCATGGTATGCTTTCAGGTGTGCGTAAGGCTACCTGACCAGCGGCTGGCCTCTTGGTGTGGATTGGTGTAGACAACAGTGGTCCGCTCCTCCCAGGAACACAAAAGGAGTGGGCTGAATTGTGCACACCTGCATACATAAAGAGGTTGTTGTCAGCCCTCCTGCTATTCCTGAAATTAAATTGCTCCTGCAATTTTGCTGCCAGAAAATATTCCAATTTCCCTTGGAAACATTGTAACGATTTCACCTGGGGGTTTGGGCAATGCTTTGGTGCCATGCACTGCTGGAATCACTCACGGGGCTGCCGACGAGTGCCCCTCCAGATCCTGGCTATGGGATATAGAGTTATACCACTTATTGAAAGATGTCTCGCTTTGCATTTTCTATAAATGCAGCCCATTGGCACTCTGAATTACGGCAGTGAGTGGAGGATTGAACTATAACTTTTAAATTATGAACCAGATTAGCTGGTGGAAGGTTAGAATCGTGTCTTAAAAGACACAGTGAACTACTTGCAGATAAAATGAGCAGTCTTGTTTTGTTCACACATCTCAAAGTTGAAAAAAAAAAGTAACATCTTGCCAATTGCATATCTGGGATGGAAGTAGACTTTTAGGTCGTCCTGGCCATTCAAAGCTGGCAAAATATATCCCGGGTGTGTATTTCCTCAGTTCAGCTTAAAATGACTTTAGTGAAAGGTCGGATGTCTCATCTCTGGGAGCACTTGTATTGTCTAGCAGACCGATGTTAGACATTTCCCCCGAATGTCCTACCTAAATTGGTTTTCCATATCAGTTTCTTGATATCAGCCTCTATTAATGTTCCCTTGAGCCACTGCAACCCAAAATGGATATTTTATCACTGCTTTCATTTTTGATCTCGACAGAAATGCTTCTATTACCTCTGTTGACCATCAGAATGCTTCAAGGGATGCTATTTCAATGCTGGTCCTTTGAAAATGATTTTCCTTTGAAAAAAAAGCTATTTAGAAACTGAATAACTTTGGATCATGTTGTCTGACACTGGAAATTTCTCTGTTTTTGGAATTCTTGAAATAAAAATACTCTGCTTTATTTTTGGTCTGTAAAGATTTTTATATATGTGGGGGTGGGGGGTTGATGGCTCCCCTGTCACAGCGAGACATGAAAATCCTTGCCTAAACAGTGGCAATGGCTCATCAGACCAAGCATGGTTCACATCTGAACTTTTCTCAGGTGCTGGCCCAACAGAACCAGTCGGAAAGATACCTGGAGACTCAGAACTTCACCACTACCTGGGAAAGCACTTCTTTTTTTTTCTGAACTTTTAAATTTTTTTTAATTTTTTTAATTTATTTTTTTATTGTTACTTAAATTTTTTTTTCCCAGTGTTCCAAGATTCATTCCCCATTCCCCACACCCAGTGCTCCATGCTCTAGGTGTCCCCAGTACCCACCACCAGGCTCTCCCATCCCTCCAGCCCCCTCCCTCCAAGTCCCTCAGTTTGTTTCTGTGTCCAAAGTCTCTGTTGTTTCGTTTCTCTCCCTGGATTACCCTACTTCCCATTTACTTTCCTTCTCCCACTGTCCTCCAGGTTACGCCTCATGCACCGCAAGTAAGTGAAACCATGTGATACTTGACTTTCTCTACTTGGCTTATTTCATTCAGCATAATCTCTTGCAGTCCAGTCCAGGTTGCTACAAAAGTTGGATATTCATCCTTTCTGATGGAGGCGTAGTATTCCATTGTATATATGTACCACATTTTCTTTATCCATTCATCTGTTGATGGGCGCCTTGGCTCTTTCCACAGTTTGGCGATTGTGGCCATTGCTGCGATGAACATTGGGATACATATGGCCCTTCTTTTCACTACATCTGTATCTTTGGGGTAAATGCCCAGTAGTGCAATTGCAGGGTCACAGGGTAGCTCTATTTTTAATTTTTTAAGGAAAGCACTTCTTATTCCATTTCTTCTTCAGAGCAGTTGTTGGAACATTATTGTTAAGTAATTCTTTAAACTAAAACCCAGACTCTACTGTTGGCTAGCCCTTCTGGGTGTGGGTAGCAGGTGGGGCTCACCTGCCAAGTCCAGAAATCATACAACCTCGTTCTGTCCTGGGCATTTGATATTATTCTCTTTTTACAACTGGGTGAACACATCTTTCTTGTGAGCAGAATAAGAAATTCCAAGCTTAAAATGATGGCCCTCGAAGAAGCTCTTTGCGACAAATCAGCAAGTACTTGGCCATGAGCTCTTAAGACAGGGGCATTTAAAAAAACAGAAAGAAGTGATGTGTTGAGTATAGACGAAGGAACATGGAAGCAGAGGCTGGTGGTGCCAGGACACGAGCCTGCATGGAATTCAGACCCACAATCGGCAGCTCCCGGAACCCAAAGCACATCTCTGTTTACACATTTGCGATAGAGACTCACAGCTCTGTGTGAAGCCATCCCTGTCCTTAGGGCACTCCTACACGGAATGCGTGGTCATGTTCAGGACATTTGAAGGGTATTTAAACTACGGGGAGTTGATGACATGAGAAGTCTTGTCTACTTCGGGGCTTCTCTCTTTCTCCTTGCTGCGAATGAGAGATACAGGGAGTGAATGGAGGTATGTGATGTGTGACCGGGCAGGGAATCAAGGCTGGCGACAGCCTCAAGTTCAAGATTTTAAGCAGCAGCCATGTTCATCACCCTGACTGCAGCGGGACCTGGCATGCAGCTGCCTCTGGCTTCGCTTCACAGATCCCTCTTCCAAGAGTCACCCGGAGCGTTGCCCCCAAAGTCAAATTCTGTACACACAACGGACACATCTGCCCAATAACCCTGCACATCTAGGGAAGCTTGTAATTCTCGAAAATACACACAGGAAAATGCCTCTCTGCCGGGATTCGAGGCACAGGGCTGGGATCCAGGGTGTGGGTGGGAATGTGCCCGGTGAGATAGTACAGCCCCTCCGCTCAATGGCCGTGGGGGTCCAGGAAGAGTACAGAGACATCGGTGACGGCTGAAGCCAGCTCCTGGCACACGGCTGGAGGAAAGCATCCCTCACCAAGCAGTGTCACAGAGCACAAGGGGGAAGAGGTCCACAGTCCCACGTCTGGACACACCGTTGTCGATTTCTGGTGTACGTGTGATGCTTTCTTGGTCCACGCTGCTGCCTCACCACAGCCCCGGCTCCTCTAGTCTGTGGACTAATGAGCCTTTTTCTTCCTTCCTCACTAAGTCTGGAAAGCAGTCCATTTGCCTTAGCTCCTCTTTTCTCTCTAAAGGCAAGTTCTCTGGAGTGATTGGCGAGGGGAGAGAAGACCCTCAGATTTCTATATTAATGAAGTGAGCTAATGCTCCTCGGAGGCATCTTGAAGATGGCCTGTCATCATCACTGCAGTTTATTTCATTTTAACACTGGAGAACATTATAAAATTCTCCATGGTGCTGAAATCTTCAGAGTCTAATCCTTTGAAACTAAATGCTAACAGCTAGGGGCAAATGAGTCTGAGACGATTTCACCCTTCTGAAATGGTAAAACAAGGCAATATAAGAGAGAGGGAAAATAGTTAATATTCCAAAGGTCTGAAAGAAGAAAAAAATATGGTTCCAGAACAGAATGAAGGGAGCATGCTATACCCTGATTAAGGAAAACTTGCAGTTCTTTCCTGTACTTTCAAGCATTCCAAGCCACATACTTTCAAAACCTGGAAGGGGAAGACTATGGAGGCAGAAGTCACAGTAGGTTGGCAAAGGTTACTGAATATACAGGAAATATTTCTTTAAAAATCCCAAAGTTTAAAAAGTACTAAGTACTACAAAGAAATGGCCAGGCATATCAGAAATTGGACAAATGTACATAGCAGAAAAAAACATATAGTTAAAAGGGAGGAAAATATAGCCATACCATGTATAGTGATATATATTTGAATTTGTTATTATCCTGAAATGAATTCAGGTGAATTATATGCTCATTATAATACAGTGTAAGTAGATGAAGTTCGTCTATAAGAATCTGAAATCCTAAAATAACAACAGTTTAAACAACAAAGTTATTTCTTTCTCATAGAAAAGGTAGATAGTTGAGGGCAGTCAGGATATATATAAGGAGAATCAAGCATCTGTATTCTTTTTTGCCATCCATTACTTAAGACTTTTAATTCATGGCCCAAAATGGCTGCTTAAGCACTAGTCATTGCATCTGCATTCTGGCCAACAGAAAGCTGGTAGGAATAAGAAAAAAGGACAGAGTGTCAGCTTCTTTTAATATTTCTTTTTCCCCACTCACATCATACTGGCTATAACCTAGCTGTGTGGCCATACCCAACAGCAAGGAGGCTGGAAATCTAGATCTGGATTTATAACTAAGGAAAGGGGGATAAGTGGATGCAAGGAGCAGATTCAGCCAAGGTCCATTTCTGCTCATGCAGTTTCTCAAGCACTTCCTGGCTGGCTGGCTTGCGTGGAGGGCTGGTCTAAGGTGATAGATGACTCTTTGTTCTCTGTCCTCCCCATCAGCCTGAAGTCATTTTTCTTTGTCAGCTCCTGAAGGAAGGCAAATTGTGGCTTTTCTGAGGGCTGTGCTGTAAGGCAAGTTAGCTGCTGATTCCTGGGAAAGAATTTTCATTCTTTGCATGTGCTTAAAAGAGGGAAAGAAACATTTGGTATGTTATCCTCACCTCTGAAAGGGTTCTCCTTTACCTACTTTGATCTGAGCTATTCTCCAGTAAGTACTAAAGATTTTTCTATGCAAATAAAATGAAAGCCTGCTGTCTGATCCCTAAACACATGGGGGGTGACTCCCTTTCCTTACATAACACCCCTGCCCGTCCCTGGCCCCCATATTAACCATGCATGCCTGCAGCAGATGATGGCACAGACAACAGAATCCATTCTTGCTGGATTCAGTAGAAGAGCATTATTACAGGGCATCAGCACCTCACAGACTTTCTGAGAGGCAGAGAACCCAGCCTCGACCATGTACCACCAGGAACAGTGCATCTAGAAACACCTGACTGTGCAGCTTGTTCTAGCAGAATCTCCACCCCTGGGGCTGCCTGGCTTGTGACACGGGCATGGAGAAGTCAATGTCCCTGTGCCGCCCTGGAGAAATCCGGTGCCCCCGCCTCTGTGCTTGCCAGAGAAGAGGTCTTTCTGTGTTTGCTGGCCACCCCTAGGGCTCACTTCTGCCTTCTCAGATCCTGCCGCATTGCACCTGCCTGGCTGGCCCTGAGTCTGTGTAGCAGCATCCTCCTTCTGGGACATCTGGAAATGGATTCCCTCCAACAAGTCAGCATCCGTGTGGAGCGACTGGTGGAAGGACAGGGCACTGGTGAGCCAGTTTGTACGTCACTGTCTCCAGTCACAGTACATCTGTAATTGCCCTTTATATATGATGAAGCAGGTTAGGGCACACTCTCTCCTCATCCTTCTAATATGAGTCTCAATTCATGATCATCCCCATTTCAAACACAGGGAAGCATTTGAACCCCAGAAAGACAAATCTGACCACACTCAATCAGTTGGAACTTGAATTTGAGCTTTCCCTAGAAAAGCTCTGTCTTCATACATCATCTGCCTGTCTTTATTATTTTTTTTTCCCTAGAAAATATAGGCATTTTTTCCTCGTGCTATGGGCTAAACTGTGTCGGCCCTTCCCAACATTCATAGTTTGAAGCCCTAACCCCTAGTACTTCAAAATGGGAGTGTATTTAGATACAGGGTCTTTATTTTTTATTTTTTAAAGATTTTATTTATTCGACAGAGAGAGACACAGCCAGAGAGGGAACACAAGCAGGGGGAGTGAGAGAGGGAGAAGCAGGCCTCCCGCCGAGCAGGGAGCCCAATGTGGGACTCAATCCTGGGTCTCCGGGATCATGACCTGAGCCGAAGGCAATCGTTTAACCAACTGAGGCACCCAGGCGCCCCTAGATGCAGGGTCTTTAAAGAAGTGGTTAAGGTCAAATGAGGTCATCAACATGCGTCTTAATCCAAGACAACTGGTGTTCTTATAAGAAGAGACCAGGACCCAGCCTCGTACAAGGGATGACCACGGGAGAACACAGGAGAAGATGGCGTCTGCATGCCCAGGAGAGGGGCCTCAGAGGAACAAACTCTGCCTGCATCTCTAGCTTAGACTTGCAGCCTCCGGACTGTGTGCAAATACACTTCTGACGGTCCTTCGTTATGTAGCCATTGCAGACCAATACAACTAGGAACCGTTTTGCCTCTCCAGTAGAAAAATTAATTTTTTCAATGATATTTCTGTCCTCTCATTTGTTCTCTTCTTGGGTTTAATGAATTTTGGGGAAAATTTGACCCACCCATTTGATTACCTAAATGGGCCAGCCTGATCGTCGATACAAGCAAAGTAAACGAATGCAGGGACCAGAGCAGTGGCATAATGAAGCAGAGGACTTAGGAGCTGGAAGTAAGCCAGGGCTTTCAGCCGACCCCATTAGGCTTTGCATTAACAACAGCCGGTTTTGAACAACGGAGACTATGGGTTTCAGAATGCCTCTCTTTTAGGACAACAGAGAATTTCTCTTTCTTGGAAAAAGCTGTAAGAATCAAAAAGGTGCTAATTTGGTGTGCGGAAAGTTAGAAGGGGGAAAAGTGTGTTTATCCGGTGTGAGGACACAGTAGCTGCAGGCGGCCCGAGCCTGCTGCTGCTAATGCCTGACCTTGCTCATTAATCTCTGCCGCTCAGCCAAGACCTGGAAAATTGCATTTCTCTGCACCAGCAGCCCCCATTCAATAAATCCCAAGCCAGTGGGCAGGAACGAGAACCGCTTGGAGCTCTGAGCTGGTTGCTGGAATTCCATGCACCTGCCCAGTCGTGGGGGAATGCTCTAACTCACGACCGACTGGGTTCTTTTCCCCAGCCTTTTTTTCTTTTAAAGATTTTATTTATTTATTTGACAAAGACAGGCACAGCAAGAGAAGGAACACAGCAGGAGTGGGAGAAGGAGAAGCAGACTCCACACGGAGCAGGGAGCCCGATGTGGGGCTGGATCCTAGGACTCTGGGATCATGACCTGAGCCGAAGGCAGATGCTTAGGTGCAGGCATTGCTTTTTTATTGGAATTTAATAAGACAGATGCTTAATGCCAGCATTTTTTGGAGCTAGGTATACAAATTTATCTTTATTATTATTTTTTTTTTTGCGAGGGAGGACATGACCTCCTCCTTAACACTAGGTGCCTTGTTCTCTGGATATATTTTGATTCAATTTGAGGCATAAGGGAGAAAAATCCCAATTTATGTTTGCTTTTCTTGCTGGTCTCTTTGCTTTCCCTGCTTCAGGGGCCTGAGTTTGGGTCCTTATGCAGAAAGCCACACTGGCTGTCCTTTTCCAATAGGGGGGCTGGGTGCAGGAGAGGGTGGAGAGCCAGCTATGGTTTCAGGAGCCCACGTTGCCCCATATCAGTTAGCTTAAGTATAACAAGGGCAACACAATGGACAGATGTGAATTCTTTCCAAGTTCATATTAAACTCCGAAAGAAGGTAGGACGTTCTAAGAACCTTAGGATTATAATACCCCATTTGCAAGGCATACTTAAGTTAAATGACTGTTATTTCTTTATGGTGTGCTAAAATTTAGGTCCTTTTATAGTAGGCTCTGTGCTGTGCCTCCTAATCAAGGCAGACTCCTACTCAGGATAATTATATCCCAATTTACTGCTTATGCGCAAATTTCTGATCTACAGGATTAGGACTTGGGAGGTAATTTGTTTCTATAAAATAACTCTTAAAATATGAAGAGTTATAAGTATGTAAATGACTGTGTGTATTCATGAGTGTGTGCGTGTGCGCATGCCCCTATGTCCATGACTTACTGCCGGTACCTCTAGGCAATGACTCTACATCATCATAAACTCAGAAACAAATATATTTAAGAGTTCCTTCGATCAAGCATGGGGTTAATATGATATATTTTTGAATGATGCTGAGTTTTAAACTTTTTATCAGACTTGGGCTGTCACAGGATCTAGGAATAGCTCTGTTATATTCTGGATGACTATGTGTCTGTTAATTTCTAAATGATTTATGCTAATTATTTGAAGTCTGCTACTTAGATTGTGGATGCACGGACGGAGAATAATTTTTCAAAACGTGTTGTTTCTCGACAGTGTAGGGCTCCCGCCATCCCTCCCTCCTGGACAGATGGGTCTTCTCTTCGCTTTGGCGACAAGCTTCCTCCCCTCACCCCGTCTCTTTCCTGGAGCCCGTAGCTGACCTCATAACATGCGTGTGCACACACCCACATTATTTTTGGAATTTATGAAATTCCAAAATTATTTATTCATATATTCACTTTTTTATTTTCTGTTTCTCCCTGACAGCGCTGGGCTTTGGGCTTGTTATTTATTCCCCCTCACCCTCTAGGACAGTGATGGACTCACCCTGGGCATTCTCGACCATTCACTGAATGATGATTGGTGTAAATTCTCCTGGACTGCCCAGGAAAAGGACAGATTTTGCAATCTGGTTGACAGTATTATGTGTTTAACTTGGATCATTTAAGATTTTCTTTCCCGCTAGGAAACATTGACTGGTCCCTAAGAAAAGCTGTCATCTTGGCCTCGAAGGATCTGAAAGTAACTCAACCCTGCTGATTAGAATGAAGATTTGGAGAAAGGCTGGGCTTTTTAATCAGCCCTTGGCCAGCACTCCCCAGGTGATCTTAGGCAAGGCGTATTATGGTCTCTGTGCCTTTGAGAAATGGGGATAGTGAGCATTTTCTGCAGCTCTTGCGATCATAACAGCCAGACAAGGGAAAGAATACAAAGCTACTTGGAATCCTATAGGGCCCAAAGTTAGAGGAGGTGTTATTCTAGGTTGAATTGTGCCCCCCCCCAAATTTCTATGCTGAAGCCCTGATACCAAGCTCCTTAGAATGAGGCTATATTTGGAGATAGGGACTTTGATGAGGTGATTATTTTAAATCTAGGTTTTTATGGTGTGTGACTGCTGTCCTTTTAAGAAGGGGAAGAGATGCCAGACCATGTGAAGACACAGCAGGAAGGTGGCTGTCGACAAGCCAGGGAGAGAGGTCTCAGGAAAAACCACACCTGCTCGCATGTCGGTCTTCGACTTGCAGCTCCAACTGATAGAGAACAGTTGTCTGTCATCCGAGCTGTGTGGTCTGGGGTACTTTGTGATAGCAGCCCTGCAAATGGACACAGGTGCCCAGTAAGAACCTGGG
The DNA here is from genome assembly GCA_004023965.1 of Spilogale gracilis. Taxonomy (NCBI): domain Eukaryota; kingdom Metazoa; phylum Chordata; class Mammalia; order Carnivora; family Mephitidae; genus Spilogale; species Spilogale gracilis. The sequence goes on along the minus strand of PITA01020865.1, from coordinate 12,468 downwards.
CTGTAGCCCTGACTTGATGACCGCCCTTCTAGCACTGGCTCTGTGTTGATCAGAGTAGATGCACACACATGGCATTTTAGCATGTCAAACTATTATCCCCTACGAGAGGTTTTCATGGCAGTAAGGAAGACTTGTAATATTCACCTGGGATTGTCTTGAGCTGCTAGTAGCTCCTTCCTTTCCTATTTGTGATTCTCTATTTTACATTTGCCATCAAATGATCTGTGAAAGAAAATCCACTTAACTCTATGAGGGAGGACCTATTTCACACCCAGTGAAGAGTCACTCTTATGACAATGATGTCTTCAAGAATGGCCACCTGAACATCACAAAATCCAAAACTTCCAGTCTCAGTTTCTGTAAGGAAAAGGCAGTATTTCAGGAAAACAGCCTAAGAAATATCTACAGAATAACACTGGGTTCCTTGCTGGGAGGCAGGTCAGGGCAGCACTGAATCATGAGACTCCCACGGCCTGGGAGGGCATTAGTGCTCATGGTGCTGGCCAGCGGCAGGGCTCTGTGCTGGGACTTGGTTGCCTGATGGTTTCTGCCAAGAGAGAGAAGTCTTGTTGCTTTGGACTTGTGCAGCTGGTTCTGCGAGAGATTGGTGGACACAGACTGGGGTAGAGGCAAATAGAAGGGCAGGTAGATAATGTAGTGGGTACTAATAGCCCAGACTGACTCAGACCTTTGAAACCAGGCCTGCTAGAGCTGGGTGAAATCCGGGGGCTCGTGGGGGCTTCCTGCCTACCTGGGCTTACAGGACACTGTGGTTAGGGGGCTGCCCCTCACAGCTCAGGGCTACATGGTGAGGAAGCGGGTTCCCTCCCATCCTCCAGGGGAGTTGGCAGTCACTATCTTTTTATAAACAGCTAATTGGTATGAATAACATCTGGACCATTCTCCTGGTCAGTTTCAGAATGTCTTTGCAGAGGGGCATACAGAAATGCTAAAATTCCTTTACTGCAGAGAGAGATGAGTAACAGCCACCATGCAGTAATGGGCAGGTTACAAGGTGCTCAGGTGAGCTCACCCTGCTCGCTCAGGCTGGTGGGAAGCCATCACCAGCAACTGGGTCCCTATGCCTTTTGCCTACTGGGATCCTGGATACAAATGTCAGATAGAGAACCCACCGTGCCCAGCTATAAGCCTGCATGTAATTTTGTGAAGCAACGGGTAGAAGCATCTGGGGAACAGCTACAGGGTGTCTGGAGATGAGAACAGCACACATATTCCCTCTGCTCTTAGACCTACTGCCCCCCTTGCAAGGGCTGGGGCCCCTTCAGGGCCTCCTAGCGACAGTGACTGGGGACTGCCGGGTTGACATGACCTGTGAGTTGTGGGCTGCACCTGTCTCTCTGTGTAGACTCTGGGCCTTGTGCTGCTGAGCAAATGCCACCTGCCGTCCAAGAGGCTGAGGAGGCCCCGACCACTTGGCGCTGCTGCCTCATTGCCTACGATGGCCGTGTGGCTGGACGGCCCTGCTGGAAAGCATTCCTTCTCTTCCCATCAGCATTGGGCCCCAAGCATCTGAGAGTCTGAGCAGGTGCAGGGCCAGGGTCTGCAGAGCCCTGTGATGGCTCTCACCCTCCTCCACCTGCTTTGCAGCTCTGACCCATCCTGCTCAATACCCCTGGGCCAGGGGTTCAGTTTACATCATGTCCCTCATCTGCACAGAACACCTGTGGCTAGGTGGCACTGACTTCTAAAAACAATTTTACCTCTCCACTTTCCAGATGAGCAAACTGAGACCCAGAGAAGCTACGAACCTTCTGAGAGTCCCAGAGCAGTAGGACGCAACCTCAAATCACTCTACCTGCTTCTGCTGGCTGCCTCACTGGGACCGGGATTACCTGAGGGTTGGGAAGGAGTCATCCTCATCCTAGAGAAGGCTGGGGGACACGGCCTGCCTGATGCAAGGCTGCCTTTCCTTTCTTCCCTGGCCGGTGCTGATGGCAGGCACTGTTCTCGGCACAAAGGGGCTTAACAGCCCACCCAGAGCTCAGCCTCAGTGGGGGTTTCTTGGGAGCTGTGTATCTGAAGGTGCCCACCCCGGATGCCTGTGAGCTCTTTCTCTGTACCCAGTCCTTACCATTCCCTGTAGCATCCCCCCGCCCATTAAACAATGCTTTCTTATGTCACTCCAGTGTGGCCCTGTTCTGCATTTTGTTCACCAAGACACCTGTGGACTGTGCCCCTCAGCCAGCTCCACGGAGGTTTTGTCGTGGCACCTCCCAGCCTTCTGCTGCTGAGTGTGGGGGGCTCTGAGCCCTGCTTTCTTAGTCTCAGGACCACAACGAACCATTTGTAGACTCTTGTGTCAGTGGCAGTGAACCCTGGGCCTCCAGATCTGATTGTTCTCCTTTCTCCACCACATTCCAGGGCCCCCTCCTTTGCTTTGCAAATCTCGGTGGAAGGAGGCACAGTGTTAGACCTTCCCCAGGGAGTGCCTGCCTCTGCCAAGTAAATAGAAAGTAACAATTCCTGAAATATTAGTACTTCCTTTTTAAACATTGTAATATTTTTCCAACAGAGGGAGGAATGCATATACATCACTTGTAGCTGAAGATATTAGCTTCAGAGATGATTGTGAAATTTATTTTTATGACCCATCCTCACAATCCCACATATTTCTTAAATGTACAGAATTTCCCATACCTTCTCATTTGTCAAGAAAGAATACTGCTGTTTTCTTCGTTACTATTAAGGGAAAAGATGAATCAGATTGTTCAAAGCCTTCAGGTTGAAGCAATGTTTTAAATCTAAAAGAGAGATTTCCTGTGTCCCCTAGAATGACAGCTGGTCTCCTCCTTTGCAATCAGATGCAAGGGCTCCTCAGGGAGCAAGAGGATTTGGGATGTGAACCATCTTATGACAAGTCCTAGTGCGGAGGGTGCTACTTACCTGCTGACATGGTCGGTGAGGAGGGTCCATTGCTGGGAGCCCACTCCAGTCCAGCCGGAGGTGCAGCTGGTCACGCCTCAGGCTTGCCACACACCGTCCTGTCCCAGGCTCATGCAGTAATGCTGAAGAAAAGTGTTTAAGGTACTGACATGAGCCTCATGGAAGTTCTGCCCCTCCCAATGGCCCTATCCCTTACGGATTCCCTGCAATGCTGTGAAAATGTGAACACGCAGATGCAGGGGCGGGACAAACCACCGTGTCTTTGTATCATTTGGGTTCTCTTGGGTTAGAGAGAGATAGCTCTCCAAAGATTCCCCAGACATTGGGGTGTTCTAAACTCACTGTTCTTGTGGGAATCGGCAGCCAGTCTGGCCGAGAGGAAAACGGGTATACTGGTTTAGGTCACAGACCCATCAGTCCGGCAGGGCTCGCAGAGCCACTGTCCTCTTCTCCCAGACGGAGGTGTGATTGGAGGGATCTAGGCGACCAGCTTAGTCTCTGGGAAGATTATAGGAGTCTGCTTAGGGCCTGCAAACGTAATGTCACACAACCAGATACACCTGAAATAAGGTGCAACTCATATATATTTATATCCGTATCTGTGTATCTATCATCATTTGTCTGTGTGTGTCTATCTCTATCTATCTATCTATCTATCTATCTATCTATCTATCTATCTATCTATCCATCTATCCATGTATCTATCTATCTATCTATCTATCTATCTATCTATCTATCTATCTATCTATCTATCTATCTATCTATCTATCTATCTATCTATCTATCTATCTATCTATCTATCTATCTATCTATCTATATCTATCTATCCATCCATCCATCTATCCATGTATCTATCTGTCTATCTATCTATCTATCTATCTATCTATCTATCTATCTATCTATCCATCCATCCATGTATCTATCTCTATCTATCTATCTATCTATCTATCTATCTATCTATCTATCATCTATCTATCATCTATCAATCTATCTATCTTCTATCTAGGAGAGAAAGAACAGAGCAGGCAGGAAAGAACAAGCTTGCCTCACTTGAAATGGTCCCATGTCCTCCACTCTTTTTATGAGGGGTGTTGCCTGAACATTATTATCCAAATCTATGGAGAGAGGAAGTAAGTGAATGATGAACTCAGGCTGCCTGGTGACAAAGTCAGGAGTAGAGCCTTGTCCCTGCCTCAAATGCCCAGCCATTCCCGTCCTGAGCTGGATGTGCCTGGCACACTGCTGGTCTCCGGGTGCAAGTCCAAGTGGCAGTGAGGTCTTGACCCAAGTGCTACAGGGTGAGTCCTGTTCCCAGCTCTGCCTTCAGCTAACTCTATGGTTGTACTGGGTGCTTTATCTGTAGACAAAGTAGTTGAGTCTCAACTCTGGCCTTATCTTGGAATCATCTGAGAGCCTTTTATGAAAACAGGGCTGTTTGGTGCTCCCCTAGAGCTGCTGGTGCATGTGACTCAGTCTTGCTACCAGAAGAGCCCTGAGGGATGTCTCGGATATATATATGTCACAGACCCATCAGTCTGGCAGGGCTTGCAAAGTCACTGTGTGTGTGTGTGTGTGTGTGTGTGTGTGTGTGTGTGTGTGTGTATGTTTTAAGATTTTATTTATTTGAGAGAGAGACAGAGCACAAGCAGGGGGAGGGACAGAAGCAGAGAAAGATGTACACTAGCTGCTGAGCAGGGAGCCCCATGCAGGACTGGATCCCAGGACCCTGAGATCATGACCTGAGCCAAAGGCAGCCCTGGCCTATATGTTCTTAAGAAAGATGCTGTGGAAAGAGCCAAGGTGCCCTTCAACAGATGAATGGATAAAGAACATGTGGTCCATATATACAATGGAATACTACGCCTCCATCAGAAAGGATGAATATCCAACTTTTGTAGCAACATGGGCTGGATTGGAAGAGATTATGCTGAGTGAAATAAGCCAAGTAGAGAAAGTCGAGTATCACATGGTTTCATTTACTTGTGGTGCATAAGGGGTAATATAGAGGACAGTATGAGAAGGAAAGTAAATGGAAAGTAGGGTAATTCAGGGAGAGAAATGCAACATGAGAGATTTGGACACAGAAACAAACTGAGGGACTTGGAGGGAGGGGGGTAGAGGGATGGGAGAGCCTGGTGGTGGGTACTGAGGGCATGTATTTCATGGAGCACTGGGTGTGGGGCATAAACAATGAATCTTGGAACACTGAAAAAATAAAATAAATTTAAAGTAAAAAAGAAAGATAACAAACATGAAAACACTCTGTAAATCTGAAGACTGTAGAACATCTAGTGCTCATCACAACATGGATGGAACCATTGAACACTATATAAAAAACTAATGATGTACTGTACGTTGACTGAACATAATAAAAAAATTAAAAATTAAAAAAAGAAAGATGCTCTGGCAATTGTAATGATTAACTTTCACTGGACTGAAGGAGTTGTAACAATGCTTCCCTTTTATAACTAGAGGATTTTATTTATTTATTTGTTTTTATGTTTGGCGAGAAGTTCGTGCTGATGCCCAGTGAAAAGGAAAACTCACTATGAGCTTTCACTTCACTTTGGCTTAAATCTTATTTTCTATAATCGTTGCTGGATGAACTAGTTAAATCCTACCAGTTTAGCAAGCATATTGCTATGTCTCCCTCATCTGAACAGAATGTTAGGCCTGTGGAAGATCAACAAAATTGTGAAGTTCACATGAGGTCATCCATTGGTGACAATGATAGAAACAGAAGCTCTCATTCATTGAGCAATCGCATTGGTATCGTAAGTATACATAGAAACTCAGTGACTTTGACCCAGAGCTCTTGTGAATATCAGTCCCCCATTGGGTCAATATCTGTAGCTTTATTTAAATTCTGTCTCTGTGAGGTTATCAGGAAAAAGTCAAAGCATAGCTAATATTTTTAACGCCATGTGATACGTGGCCATGAGATATAGACAATCACATATAGAAAGTATCTGAGGGATTGGTGTGTTCTTGAGTTTCATGGTCTCTTGCAAGCATAAAGTTGGGGCAGGCAGAGAAGAGCCAAATCCTGGACTCTGATGGGGGTCAGGACACGCCCTCCTCTGCAAACCAGGTCCTATGCTGGGAGTGGTCAGCTCGGTGATGGCTTCACCTTTGTATTTTCTGTTACAGATGGGCAGAAGAAAGTTCAAGAAGAATTCGACATTGACATGGATGCGCCAGAGACAGAACGCGCAGCTGTGGCCATTCAGTCTCAGTTCAGAAAATTCCAGAAGAAAAAGGCTGGGTCCCAGTCCTAGTGGGAAAGCCCCTTCCTAGTACACCAGAAGACACTGAATTCAACCATCATCTTTCAAGAAATTAAAATAACAGCCCCTAGAGAGAATTCATCTGCACACAGTACACACATACACACCTGCCCTGCAATGCATGTACAGAGAACCATGATATTTATTCCCTCATAGGAAGGCATAGACAATGCCACTGTGGGTGGCTTAATCTCTTTATCTCTAGTATCATTCTTCCTGCAACTATTTTCCTTGATGTTGTAATAAAACAGAGTTCCAATGCGTGATTCAAGTGTCTGCTTTGTCTCTTCCTTTAGAGTAATCCAGGAGCTGACCAGTGTTAGAGATCTAACAGAGATCTGTGGGGCAGATGCCTTAAGAGTTAGAGCTGAAATACGGTGCTCCTGTGAAAAGCTTTCTGCCATGCCTGTTTCATTTAAAGAGTATTAACTGCCAACTGGTGATGCATTTTCTCTTATGATGGGAGTAGATCTCTGTATCCTGGGTGCCAAGAGCTGGTCTCCCAGGGGAATTATGACTCACCCAGGAGAACAAGAAAGGGGAGGACACGTGTCACTCAGATGTGCTCAGTAGGCACATACAACAATTCCAAGAGAACGCCCCCAATGCTGAGGTCATTCTCTCTGCATCTGTATGGCTCCAGAGGGAAGGTGATTCTCCATTCCCTACCCCTTGCCCCCAAGCTCCTGAGCTCCTTACACTGTGGTTTGCTTCTTGCTAGGATCCTTCACCACAATTTGGAGAAGCTGTCTGGCTTCTCTCCCATCAAGAGACTATCCTTCCCTGAGAACTTCGCAGGTAAATTGTTTCACACGCCCCAAAGGGGCTCCACAGTCTAGGAGGAGAGAGTATCATGTGGAGAGGAAGCATCATAGAGTAGAGTAGGGGCTTGTGTGCCTGCCTTGGAGTCCCAGGTGGTAGGAGCCCTGAACTGCTGACTCTTGCTGTTGTTTGAGCTTTGCTGTGTGAGAAGCTGATATGGAAGTTGCATCTTTTCTTCAGCATCCTGAGGGGTCTGTGAGAGCACAGTGTTCTACTGAGGGGCACCTGATTTCTTTCCTTCACCAGCTCCTTAACTAGGGATCGAAGTAGAGCCTGAAGAATGGTGGGAAGAAGAGAGAGAGGGCTCTGTGTGTGCGCAGCTTCTCACGCCTGTGCCTTGGAGTGAAGATGTAAAGTCTGGTGGAAGGGGGCCAGGGGATGGTTGGGGTGGAGCCCATGCTGGTCCTCTGGCAGGACCCCTTTTGGGGCCGCAAGGGTCTGGTCTGAGAAAGACACATTCGTGAGAAGATTAACTGTTACAAAAACGCCATCTGAAAACGTGTATAATGTGTTTTGTGGGGAGATCCCTCTTACTGAACAATTCTCTGGGGTCATTAGAGACAAGGGGTGGGCTATGGGGTTCCCTGACGGGCTTCTAATTAGGGAAGTACTCAATAGGATTGCTTCAGTACCAACAGTCAGCCAGGACTTCCTGGCAGCTGTGGACAGCCTGTGAACAGGACAGCAGGTGGAGGGGTTACTCCAGAGCAAGCCTCCTGAGACAGCAAGACAGATGCCACAGAAGTTGCATGGGCTTCTTGGTAGTCTTTATGGAGATAAAGAAAGTTGGGAACATAACTCAGATGAATTCCATGTCCCATCCTTCGGGTGCTCTCATTGTCCCTCGTTTTCTGAATCTTGTCACCTAAAGGGAGTGGCCTCCTTCCTGTCACCTAAAGGGTGTCTGGCCCTGATGGCTGGTGTGGGTCTCCTGCTCTGACTCACCTGGAAGCAAATCTGGTTGTACAGTGAGGATGCTCCCCCTAGAGTGGACTCTCCAAACAAGGCTGGAGAACCTAGGGAATGTTCTTCCCCTGTGTTCCAAAGGGATGGGAACCACTCTTCAGTAATAATTGCCCACTGATGCAGAAGGAGGAGAGGGTGGTGAGGGCTGTCATGTTTGGAGAGGCCTTCAACAGCCCCAATACACCTCTCTCATCCCAATCATAGGACAAGTGTATGTCTGATCTCCTTTGAGACATGGGAATGAATTTAATTTTTTGCTTCTCAGGTGGATTCATAAGAGTGTCAAACTCTATCTAACAGCAAAGAGAAGACTTTAAATGTTCCTTCCTCTGCATGGGAATTAGGTATGTTGAGTTTCTGGCCTCATAGAACCAGAGGAAGGAGAAGGGACTTAAGGCTCCAGGCTTGAGGGCCTTTCTCTGCTCTTGGGGTGCGATGTTCATCCCTGAGGAGATGCTGCAGAGTGTGCCCAAGGAGGGATACATAGGGTGCCAGCAGGCTGGAGGATCATTAACTCAACTTCATTTCACAAGCATTTATTAAACTCCTACCATGTGTATGCACCAGTGCTATGGCCATCCCTTGTCAAGGTGCTGACAGGCTGGTGGGGAAGAGGGCCAAATGAACAGATGATAAAATGGAGAGATTTGTGCTGGGGGCAGCTCCTCCAGGCCTGGAGAATCACCCAAGTCTCATTGAGAAACCATCACCCCAGCAATGATGGGAAAGATGATGGGAGTCCCTAGATAAATAGGGTGGGTGGTTGGGGTTGGTTGGTGGAGAAGGGCCAGGGTAAGGCGTAGTAGAAGGAGACACTCAGCTTTGCAGAGGAGCCCTGTATTAGCATATCCCTGCCCCGGGCAGGGGCTTCTGTCCCCCACACTTGGGCAAGCCAGGAGGCAGGACTCAAAGCTTGAGACTTGGAACTGGATTGGTCTTTGACTTTGAGCCAGTCAGGCGACTGCAGAGAAGTTACCTATAGGAGCAACAGTTTTCCTTTTCATCAAGGTGATGATCAAGTGTATTTAGGTGGATGGAAGAATGTTAGGAATTTAAAATGAGATAAAGTACTTGAGTGTCTGACTGAGTGTAGGTGTCCAGTACATGAAAGGCAGCAACGGCAGACCCCTGTGGTAGAGTCCATCATTGCATCAGCAACAACAAGCTTTTTCCTGACTCAACCCAATGCGAGTTTCCATGGGACTCAGCTTCTCTTGGTGGCAGCCAGTTGGGCCAGTGGTGGACACCTGATCCAAGAGATGAACTCAGCCCATCAGAATCCTTCTCTTGTGAGTCTGGACTAACGGTCATGGTTACTGAGCTAGTTAACAGAATCTGAGTTGGAGTCAAAGCTGGTATTGTGACAGGTAAATCTGCAAAAAAGTCTTCATAAAAAAGCAACTCCCCTCCCCCCTCTTTTTTCGAGGAGATGGCAAAAGCCAATTTGGACAGCGATGTAAGAGAGTGTCAGGAGGATTTAAGGGTGCTGGAGAGAGGAAGGGTAGCTTAGGTTGAGTTAGTCATTTTGTTGCAATGAGCAAAAACCCATTCACATGAACTAAAAACAGAGAGAATTATTCTGGTCTCACAGATGTCTAAAAATAGAATAGCCAAGACATCCAAGTAAAGAATAGAATGCCATGGGCAGGCAGAATTATATATAAACTGAGGTGTGGTGGGGGAAAGAATTGACATGTTTATATTATTAACTTCACAGCATTTTATGACTTTCAGTGAAGTTTTATAGTTTTCTTCATAAAGGTCTTTTTATTCTATTTCTAGGTATTTCATGGTTTTTGTTGTCTTTATAAACACAATCTTTGCCCAAAGCTTTTCTGTTTGGTTTTGTTGTTATCTAGGAAAACTACTGTTATTTGTATATTTCAGTCTGTAACTGCTTATATTACTGAACTGCATAATAATTAATGGTTTTTCAGTGGATTCTTTGGGATTTCCCAGTAGACATTCCTATCATCTGCAAAGAACAATAATTTGTCTCTTCCCGCCCCCCTATTTTTAGCTTCTTTTTTCCCCTAATCTTCCTTATACATCATCCTTGAACTTTGAGGGAGGCTTGGGGGTTGTGTCAGCCTTCGGTGACACTGACAGACCACCACTTGAGGTGTTCTCACAACTCATCTACTTTGGGTTGACAGATTTTAACTTCAGAGGTCATGTATTAAGTCCTGTAGTCTTCTTGTCATACCTTTGAAGGAATAAATTTTGTACACCCTGAAGATTAGTTTGGATAAATTAGTAGAGTTGAAGGGAGGAGGGGAGAGGAGAAAGAGTTCAGTCTTGGAGCTATTTGGGGTTTGGGCTTATGGTGAAGATTCACATGGATGGCATGATAGAAGATGTTACATGATTCCAATCAAAGTATAAATCTCTGAAGTGGGGTCCCTTGGTTAGCCTGCAACATTCACAGTGCTAGTCAGCTCAGGTTTCTGTAACAAAATACCACAGACTGGGGGGCAATATACTGGGGGGGGCATTTATTTTCATAGTTCTGGAGGCAGGAGGTCTAAGATCAAGGTATTGGCTAAATGGTTCCTGGTGAGAGCCCTCCTCCTGGTTTGTAGGGGGCCTCCATTTCTCTCACTCTTCACATGGTAAAGAGAAAGAGAGCTCTAGTGTCTCTTCTTATAAGGCCACCAATCCCACCAAGGGTCTCCACCCTCTCATGGCCTCACCTAAATCCAGTTACCTCCCAAAGGCCCCACCTCCTAATACCATCACATGGGCAATTAGGACTTTACCATATGAATTCTGGGGGCCAGAGCCATTCAGCCCATGACACCTGCCTTTGCAGGAGCAGGGATGGCAGGCTCTCCTAGATGTCATTGACTGTAATGTGATCAGATGAAGAACACATTAAACTTTACTCATGGCCTGGTTGATTTACTGTGGAGGCTGACACTGCTGGCTCTCTTCCCCTGATGGCTGTGACAGGGGACTCCATTCAGTGCCACACTGTCCTTTTGGAAGTAGTTTGTTCTTCTGCTAACAGATGCTTAATTGAGTAAGAATTAAGGGTGAGCGAGATGCTGCTATGCTTTCTGTGACCTCCCCAGAAGGCAGGGGTCCATAGGGCAGGGATAATTATGGGTTTGGCAGGGCCCCATCAGGCTTCCTGAATTAAACAAGAGGATTGTCAAAAGTAGAACCACTAAATTCGTTCTCTCTCTCTGCTCCTTGCCCTGTAAAGCTGATCTGAATATGGAGACTTTAACCACCACCTCCTCCCCACCGAGATAATCATTCTCATTATTTCTGTGTGCATCTCCTGCTATAGGGTCTCTGCCACTTGAGTGTTTTAAAAGATGCCATCACATGAGCCATGCTTGCTTACAAAGGTGGGAGAAGTGCTTCTGTGTTAGAGGTTTTTCAGCTTTGGTTGGGGGTCTTCTTCCAACCCCCACAACTCAAGAAACATTTTCTAGCTCACCTGTGAAATGAATTGTCAGAGGTTCCATTAGATGATTGTTTTCTCCAAAGCCAGGATGAGTCCTTGAGATGGGTTCCTGCATAGAAACATTTAGACACAGGTGAGACCACACAGTGTTCCATGAGACCGATAGGGGCCCGAGCTTCCCTGCTGGGTTTCCCAAATGTGACTGCAGGTTTACCTCTGGTGCTGTGACTGCATGTCCCATGTCCCAGGCCTTTAATCAAAAAAAGCAACCACAGGGCATCTGTCCAGCCTGAGATAGGAATGCTTTGATTGACTTGTTAAGTGTTGACTGGTGGTTAGAGCTAATGGTTGGGAGTAAGCCAATGTCTTTCCATACCCGGATAATTTCAGCAGTCACCCTCTGATTTCTCTACTCTGTACTCATTTTCCTTTTTCCAGTGCATTCCTTTGTGCCAGCCAATCATTGAAGAATGCAAATTGAATCATGTCATCTTTTTCATGCCTTTCCACTTCCCAACTTAAAATCCACTGAGGGTTTCACTGTGTCTCAGGATAAAGCCAATTTCCTCGATGTGGCCTGTGATGACCTGACCTGTGTGGTGCCCTTTATCTTCACTTTCTGGGAGTATCTGTTTCTCAAGCACACTCTTTCCCCCGCATTGGCTCCTCTGAACTTGCTCCTCTGTCTTTGCATCCTTTAGTTCTGAGCTGTCATGCTACTTCCTGGAGAGTTGAGATAAAACTACCTACCAGCAAAGATAAATCCCCAAATCCTGGAGGCTACACACTACAGAATTTTATTTCTTACAGCGGAGCCGGATGCAAGTGTTCTGAGTCATGGCCAATCTTCATGTGGAAGATGACGTCAAAGATTTGTAATGGACCACACCTAGAGGTCTTTCCTTTCCTTTCCTTTCCTTTCCTTTCCTTTCCTTTCCTTTCCTTTCCTTTCCTTTCCTTTCCTTTCCTTTCCTTTCCTTTCCTTTCCTTTCCTTTCCTTTCCTTTCCTTTCCTTTCCTCTCCTCTCCTCTCCTCTCCTCTCCTCTCCTCTCCTCTCCTCTCCTCTCCTCTCCT
>PITA01020864.1:0-33961 GCA_004023965.1 Spilogale gracilis | reverse complement strand
AGCTACATATAGAAGAATGAAACTAGACCATTCGCTTACACCACACACAAAGGCAAACTCAAAATGGATGAAAGACCTCAACGTGAGGCAGGAATCCATCAAAATCCTGGAAGAGAACATTGGCAGTAACCTCTTTGACATCAGCCACAGCAACTTCTTTCAAGACACGTCTCCAAAGGCAAAGGAGACAAAAGCGAAAGTGAACTTCTGGGACTTCATCAAAATAAAAAGCTTCAGTCAAATTATATTTTAAGCTAAAGACTGTAGTTAGAGATACAGAAGGACACTATATTATTCTTAAAGGTTCTATCTAACAAGAGGATCTAACAATTGTAAATATCTATGCTCCCAAAACAGGAGCAGCCAACCACATAAGCCAACTGTTAACCAAAACAAAGACATACTGATAATAATTATTAATAGTAGAAGACCTAAACACTCCACTCTCAGCAACAGATGGATCACCTAAGCAGAAATTCAACAAAGAAACAAAGGCTTTGAATGGCATACTGGACCAGATGTGCCTCATAGATATATACAGAACATTCCGCCCTCAAACAACAGAATACTCATTCTTCTCAAATGCACATGAACTTTCTCCAGAATTATCCAAATACTGGATCACAAATCAGGGCTCAATCGATACCAAAAGATTGAGATTATTCCCTGCATACTCTCAGACCACAATGCTTTGAAACTGAAATGCAATCACAAGAAGAAACTTGGAAGAAATTCAAACACTCGGAAGCTAAAGACCATCCTGCTTAAGAATTTTGGGGTCAACTAGGGAGTCAAAAAAGAACTTAAACAATATATGGAAACCAATGAGAGCAAAAACACATCGGTCCAAAACCTATGGGATACAGCAAGGGCAGTCCAAAGGGGGAAAGACATAGGCATCCAAGCCTCACTCAAAAAAATTGAAAAATCCCGAATACACAAACTATCTTTACATCTTAAATAACTGGAGAAAGAACAACAAATAAAGCCTAAGCCACACATAAGAAGAGAAATAATTAAGATTAGAGCAGAGATCAATGAATTAGAAACCAAAAATACAGTAGAGCAGATCAACAAAACTAGAAAGGTGGTTCTTTGAAAGAATTAATTTCACTGGCCAGACTTAATCAAAAGAAAAGAGAAAAAAACCCAAATTAATAAAATTATGGATGAAAAAGAAGAAGTCATGACTAACACCAAGGAAATGGAAAGAATAATTAGAAATTGTTATCAACAACTATATGCCAATAAATTAAGCAACCTGGAAGAAATGAATGTTTTCCTGGAAACCTATAAACTACCAAGACTAAAACAGGAAGAAATTGACAACGTGAATAGACCAATAACCAGTAACAAAATTGAAGCAGTGATCAAAAACCTCTCAAAAAAGAAGAGTCCAGGGGCACCTGGGTGGCTCAGTTGGTTAAACAACTGCCTTCAGCTCAGGTCATGATCCTGGAGACCCTGGATCGAGTCCCACATCGGGCTCCCTGCTCCTCCCTCTCTCACTCCCCCTGCTTGTGTTCCCTCTCTGGCTGTGTTTCTCTCTGTCAAATAAGTAAAATCTTAAAAAAAAAAAAACAACAAAAAACAAGAGTCCAGGGCCTGATGGACCCCCTGGGGAATTCTACCAAACATTCATAGAAGAAATAATACCTATTCTCCTGAAGTTGTTTCAAAAAACAGAAACCGAAGCAAAACCTCCAAACTCATTCTATGAGGCCAGCAAGACCTTGATTCCAAAGCCAGGCAAATACTTCATCAAAAAGGAGAATTTCAGACCTATATCTCTGATGAATATGGATGCCAAAATTCTCAACAAGATCCTAGCTATTAGGATCCAACAGTACGTTAAAATGATTATCCATCATGACCAGGTGGCATTTATCCCTGGGATCCAAGGGTGGTTCAATATTCACAGCTCAATCAGGGCGATAAAAAACATTAATAAAAGAGGAGAGAAAAACCACATGGTCCTCTCAATTGACACAGAAAAAGCATTTGACAAAATACAGCATTCTTTCCTAATTAAAACTCTTCAGAGTATAGTGATAGAGGGAGCATTCCTCATTTTCATCAAAATCATTTATGAAAAAGTTCACAGTGAATATCATTCTCAATAGGGAAAAGCTGAGAGCCTTTCCCTTAAGATCAGGAGCACAACAAGGATGCCCACTCTCACCACTATTATTCACCATAGTATTAGAAGTCCTAGCAACAGAAATCAGACAACAAAAAGAAATAGAAGGTATTCAAATTGGCAAAGAAGAAGTCAAACTCTCTCTCTTCACAGATGACACGATACTTTATGTAGCAAACCCAAAAGGCTCCACCCCCAAATTACTAGAACTCATACAGCAATTCAGTAATGTGGTAGGATACAAAATCGATGCACAGAAATCAGTTGCTTTCCTATGCACTAATAGTGTAACCATTGAAAGAGAAATTAGGGAATTAATTTCATTTACAATAGCATCAAAAACCACAAGATACCTTGCAATAAACCTAACCAAAGAGGTAAAGGATTTGTACTCTAGGAACTACAGAACACTCATGAAAGAAATTGAAGAAGACACAAAAAGATGGAAAAATATTCCATGCTCATGGATTGGAAGAATAAGCATTGTTAAAACGTCTATGCTGCCCAGAGCAATCTATACTTTCAATGCCACCCTGATCAAAATACCATTGGCATTTTTCAAAGTGCTGGAGCAAATAATCCTAAAACTTGTATGGAACCAGAAAAGACTCTTAATTGCCAAGAAAATGTTAAAAAAGAAAAAAAAAGTGGGGGGGCATCATATTGCTTGATTTCAAGCTATATTAAAAACTGTGATCACCAAGACAGCATAGTACTGGTACAAAAACAGACACATAGAGCAATGGAACAGAAAAGAGAGCCAAGATATGGAACCTCAACTCTATGGTCAATTAATCTTCTACAAAACAGGAACAAATATCCAACAGAAAAAAGACAGCCTCTTCAATAAATGGTGCTGGGAAAATTGGACAGTGATATACAAAAGAATGAACCTCAACTATTCTCTTATACCATACACAAAGATAAACTCTAAATGGATAAAAGACCTCAATGTGAGACAAGAATACATCAAAATCTTAGAGAAGAACATAAGCAGTAACCTCTTTGACATTAAGCATAGAAACTTCTTTTAAGATACATCTCCAAAGGCAAAGGAGACAAAAGCAAAAATGAACCCTTGGGACTTAATCAAGATAAAAAGCTTCTGCACAGCAAAGGAAACAGTCAACAAAACAAAGAGGCAACCCACAGAATGGGAGAAAATATTTGCTAATGACACTACAGATAAAGGGCTGGTATCCAAGATCTATAAAGAACTTTTCAAACTTAACACCCAAAAAACAGTTAATCAAGTAAAAAAATGGGCAGAAGACATGAGCAGACACTTCTCTAAAGAAGACATACTGGCTAACAGACACATAAAAAAATGTTCAATATCATTAGTCATCAGGGAAATTGAATTAAAACCACATTGAAATACCACCTTACACCAATCAGAATGGCAAAAACTGACAGGGTTGGAGAATGTTGGAGAGGTTATGCAGAAAAGGAAACCATTTTACACTGTTGGTGGGAATGCAAGTTGGTACAGCCACTTTGGAAAACAGTGTGGAGGTTCCTCAAAAAGTTCAAAATAGAGCTACCCTATGACCCAGCAATTGCACTACTGGGTATTTACCCCAAAGATATGGATGTAGTGAAAAGAAGGGTCATATGCACCCCAATGTTCATAGCAGCAATGTCTGTAATAGCCAAACTGTGGAAGGAGCCAAGATGCCCTTCAACGGACCGATGGATAAAGAAGATGTCGTCCATATATACAATGGAATATTACTCAGCCATCAGAGAGGATGAATACCCACATTTGCATCAACATAGGTGGAACTGGAGGAGATTATGCTAAGTGAAATAAGTCAAGCAGAGAAAGGCAATTATTATATGGTTTCACTTATTTGTGGAACATAAGGAATAGCATGGAAGACATTAGGAGAAGCAAAGGAAAAGTGAAGGGGGGGTGGGAATCAGAGGGGGAGACGAACCATGACAGACTATGGACTCTGGGAAACAAACTGAGGGTTTTAGAGGGGAGGGGGGGAGGGGGATGGATGAGCCCTGTGATGGGTATTAAGGAGGGCATGTATTACATGGAGCATTGGGTGTTATAAGCAAATAATGAATCATGGAACACTACATCAAAAACTAATGATGTACTGTGTGGTGACTAACAACACAATAAAAATAAATAAATAAGTATATATATTGTATATAATAAAATCTATACATTATATCTATATAAAAAAGCAACTAAAAAAAAAAGAAAAATATCTTTAAAAAACAAAACCTCAACCCAGTAGAAGGAAGGAAATAATAAAGATTAGAGCAAAAATAAACAAAATAGAAACAAAAAACCAAGGGACAGATCCATAAAACTAGGAGATAGGTCTTTGAAAAGATCAACAAAATTGATAAACCTTTAGCCAAATTCATCAAAAAAAAAAAAGAGAGAGAGAGAGAGAGTGTGAGGGGACTCAAACAAAATCACAAATGGAAGAGGAGAAATAATAACCAACAGCACAGAAATACAAAGGATTATAAGAGCATATTATGAAAAATTATATGCCAACAAACTGGACAACCTAGAAGAACCAGATTAATTCCTAGAAACACATAACTTTCCACAGGTGAATCAGGAAGAAATAGAAAACCTGAACAGACCAACTACAAGCAATGAAATTGAATCAGTAATCAAAAAACTCCCCCAACACCTGGGTGGCTCAGTCATTAAGCACTGCCTTCGGCTTAGATCATGGCCCTGGAGTCCTCGGAGCGAGCCCTACATCAGGCTCCCTGCTCAGCAGAAAGCCTGCTTTCTCCCTTTCTCATTCCCCCTGCTTATATTCCCTCTCTAGCTGTGTTTCTCTCTGTCAAATAAATAAATAAAATCTTTAAAAAAAACCTTCCCCCCAAACAAAAGTCCAGGACCAGCTGGCCTCACAGGTGAATTCTATCAAACATTTAAAGATGAGTTAAGGGCGCCTGGGTGGCTCAGTGGGTTAAAGCCTCTGCTTTCGGCTCAGGTCATGATCTCAGGGTCCTGGGATCGAGGCCCACATCGAGCTCTCTGCTGGGCAGGGAGCCTGCTTCCTCCTCTCTCTCTGCCTGCCCCGCTGCCTACTTGTGATCTCTCTGTCTGTCAAATAAACAAATAAAATCTTAAAAAAAAAATAAAGATGAGCTAATACCAATTATTCTCAAACTATTCCAAAAAATAGAAGAGGAAAGAAAACTTCCAAATACATTCCATGAGGCCCTCATTATCCTGATACAAAACCAGATAAAGATACCAAAAACAAAAACAAAACAAAAATGAGAACTACAGGCTAATCAATATCTCTGATGACCACAGATGCAAAAATCTTCAACAAAATATTAGCAAACTGAATCCAACAATACATTAAAAAAATCATTCACCATGATTCAAGTGGAATTTATTCCTGGGAGGCAAATGTGGTTTAATATTCACAAATCAGTCAATGTGATACATGACATCAATAAGAGAAAGGATAAAAATCATAGACCATTTCAACAGATGCAGAAATGGAATTTGACAAGTCCAATATCCATTCATGATACAAACTCTCAACAAAGTGGGTTTATGACATCAACATCATAAAGTCCATATATAACAAACCCACAGCTAACATCATCCTCAATGGTGAAAAACTGAGAGTTTTTCTGCTAAGGTCAGGAACAAAACAAAGATGTCCATTCTCACCACTTTTATTCAACATAATACAGGAAGTCCTAGATACAGCAATCAGACAACAAAAAGAAATAAAACCCATCCAAAATGGTAAGGAAAAAATAAAACTTCCACTAACTGTGAAAGACATGATACTATATATAGAGAAAACCCTAAAGACTCCACCAAAAAACTACTAAAATTGGTAAATGAATTCAGTGACATCACAGGATAAAGAATCAATGTTGCATTTCATACACTAATAATGAAGCAACAGAAAGAGAAATTAAGAAGGAAATCTCATTTGCAATTGCATAAAAAATAATAACATATCTAGGAATAAATTTAACAAAAGAGGTGGAAGATCTGTACTCAAAAACTATAAAACACTGATGAAAGAAGTTAAGGATGGCACAAAAAACTGAAAGATATTTGTTATGGATTATGGATTGGAAGAACAAATATTGTTAAAATAGCTATACTACCCAAAGCAATCTACAGATTTAATACAATCCCTATCAAAATACCAACAGCATTTCTTGCAGAATTAGAACAAATAATCCTAAAATGTGTATAGAACCACAATAGACCCTGAATAGCCAAAACAATCTTGAAAAGAAGAATAAAGCTTGAAGTATCATCATCCTAGATGTTAAGTTATACAACAAAGCTGTAGTAGTTAAAACAGTATGGTCATTAGAACAAATCTAGACACATAGATCAATAGAACAGAATAGAAAACACAGAAATAAATCCACAGCTATATGGTTAATTAATCATTGACAATGCAGGAAAGAATATTAAATGAGGAAAGGACAGTTTCTTCAACAAATGGTGTTGGGAAAACTGGTCAGCTACATGCCAAAGAACATGCCACCGTACACAAAAATAAATTCAAAATGGAATGTGAAATGTAAATGTAAACTCATAAAAATCCTAGAAGAGGGGTACTTGGGTGGCTCAGTAGGATAAGGATCTGACTCCTGATTTCAGCTCAGGTCATGACTTCAGGGTTATGGGATCAAGCCCTGCATAGGACTCTGCACTCGGCATGGAGTCTACTTGAGAGTCTTTTTCTCTTCCTCTTCCTCTGCCTCTCCCCCCACTCATGCATGCTCTCTCTCTCTCAAATAAATAGTTTTTAAAAATAAAATCCTAGAAGAAAACACTTCTTTGACATCAGCTGTAGCAACTTCTTTCTATATACATCTCCTGAGGCAAGGGAAACAAAATCAAAACCAAACTATTGGGACTACATCAAAATAAAAGGCTTCTGCACAGCAAAGGAAACAATCGAGAAAACTAAAAGACAACCTATGGAATGGGAGAAGATATTTATTAATGACATATATGATAAAGGATTGGTGTCCAAAACATATAAAGAACTTATATAAACCAACACCCCCCAAAAGAATAATCCAATTAATAAATGGGCAGAAGACATGAACAGATATATCTCCAAAGAAGACATGAACAGATATATCTCCAGAGAAGACATACAGATGGTGAACGGATACATGAAAAGATGCTCAACATCACTGATCATCAGAGAAATGCAAATAAAAACTACAATGAGATATCACCACACACTTGTTAAAATGGTTAAAATCAATAATGCAAGAAACAATGGGTGTTGGTGAGGATGTGGAGAAAGGGGAACCCTCTTTCACTGTTGGTGGGAATGCAAACTGGTGCAGCCACTATGGAAAACAGTATGGAGCTTCCTCAAAAAATTAAAAATAGAACTACCCTAGGAACCAGCAATCACTCTACTGGGTATTTACCCAAAAGATAACCCAAAAATACGAATTGGAAGGGACACATGCACCCCAATGTTTATAGCAGCATTATCTACAATAGCAAAATTATGGAAACAGCCCAGTGTCCATCAACTGATGAATGGGTAAAGAAGAGGTGGTATATATAGACAATGGAGTATTACTCAGTCATAAAAAGAAGGAAATCTTGCCATTTGTAACGACAGGGATGGAGCTAGAGAGCATAATGTTGAGTGAAATAAGTCAGTCAGGGAAAGACAAACACCATAAGATTTCCTCATATGTGGAATTTAAGAAAAAAACACAAACGAATAAAGGAAAGAAAAAGAGAGAGAGAGAGACAAAGCAAAAAAACAATTCTAGTGTAGGGAATAAACTGATGGTTGCCAAGCGGAAGTGGGTAGGGGATGGGGAAACACATGAAGGGGGTTAAGAGTACATATCACGATGACCACTGAGTAATGTATAGAATTGTTGAATAACTATATTGTATACCTGAAACTAATATAATACTGTATATTAACTATACTGAAATAAAAATAAACAACTTAAAGAAATTAAAAAACAAATGAATAGGCATCCATATAATTTAACATTAATTTCTGACAGAACTCTTTTTAGAAATGAGATGATACATGTTTTTTGTTTTTAAGGTGAGAAACATACACATATTTTTGTAAAATAGTGGTAGATTACCATTAAACACATGCACAGGAGGATGGCTGCTGTTTAACACTTTTCTGGAAAAGAACAGGCCATGGTCATTTACCCCAAAGATACAGATGTAGTGAAAAGAAGGGGGGGGTAAGAAAGTGGTGGAAGGCCAGGTGACCGCATTTTGGGGAGCTCCCTGAAGTGAGCTCAATTCCAGCAAAAAAACCACTACAGGACCACTGTGAGCACCCATGAAATCAGCCTGAAATGTAATATTTCGCACTTCTGGATCACCACGGGAGACAAAGACGATCGGCAAAAAGGTAGAAACAAGTGAGAGCGACCAGAGCCTTACCCCCAGAGACAGGGGTGTGGGGGAGGAAGCCCGCAGAGCTGAACCATTGAAAGAAAATACCCCAGGTCTAAAGTGCTCTGTGCTGGGGGAATAAGAGCAGATTCTGGTCTGATTCGGGGAGAGGCAGAACCGGGAACACAGCAGAACCCGGGACAAAGAAACTGTTTTTTTCGCCCCTGCCGGAGCGGGGAGCGGGGACCTGGGAACCGGAGGGACAGAGAGTGCCCTGTGAGGGGTGAAGTCAGTTTTTCCACCCCCGCAGCGGGGAGACGGGAATCTGCAGGGAGAGGAAGTGCCCCGCAGCTCCAGGGAACTTAGAGGGGCTGGGGTGCGGAGTCTATCCCCCACTGCTTAAGCCAGAGAAGCAGGGCTTCACGGCACGGGGGATCTCAGCGTGAGCGGCGGGTGTGGATCCTATTTCCCTGCCGCTTTCTCTCTCTCTCTCTCTCTTTCTCTTTTTTCTTTCTTTCTTTCTTTCTTTCTTTCTTTCTTTCTTTCTTTCTTTCTTTCTTTCTTTCTTTCTTTCTTTTTTCCCCTTGCCTCCGCTGCCTTTCTCTCCCGCTTCTCTCCACCCTGGGGGGCCGGGCGCAGACCTCCCAGGGAAGGCTATTTTACAGACTTGCACAGGACCAGAGGGGACTTGGGTCCCGGGGCACAGACAAGGTCACCGCGCGATCCAAAAGAAGTTGTGGTTTTGAGGTGCGGGAGTGAAGTGACAAGCAGGGGCGTGGGAAGAAATCAATCCAGTGTCTGCGCATGCCAGGCCATGACAAGCTGCCAACCGGGAGGCAGGAAAGAGCCCCTCTCTGTGTAGAGACTCTCTTTGGGAAGGAGGTCTGGGTGCAGACATCTTGCTCCGACCTGACTTCCTCAGCAGCTGAAAAAGGACATAAAAGAACAACGCTCCGCCACCAGAGAATTGTAACCTGATAACCTGGTTACCATTGAGACCAGCCCCTAGCAAGGGGACGGAGAGACGCAGCCCAGGTAGAAGAGACTGAAAACAGCTCCGCAGACCCACCCCCAGAAAGCAAGCCAGAAGCTCAAAAGGACAACAGTCAAAATGTAAAACCTCAAATCGGGGGGAAAGGCAATTTATTAAACTTCTGGTACTGACTACAAGTACCAAAAGCCATACACCTTATTGATACAGTTTCCTACCTTATTTGCTTTTTTAAACTTTTTTCTATTTTTACTTTTAAAACTTCCATTTTAAACTTAAAAATACAACTTACGGTTTTTTCTTCTTTCAATTTTAACCCCCTTTTTATCACAATATGATACTCGATACAACACCCCATAACATTTTTTTTTTACCTTGGAATTTTTAAAAACACTCTCCTGTACTTTCTGCTCTTGTTGTTGCCCCTTGTTTCCCTGTTTGTTTTCTGTTTTTCCATTTCTTCTCTCCTCTTTCCTTTATTCTCTTTTATTCTCTTTTATTTTATTTTATTTATTTATTTATTTATTTATTTATTTTTTGTATCCAGGAGTTTTTTTTTTTTTAAAGGTTTTATTTATTTGACAGAAACACAGCTAGAGATGGAACACAAGCAGGGGGTGTGAGAGAGGGAGAAGCAGGCTTCTTGCTGAGCAGGGAGCCCGATGTGGGGCTCGATCCAAGGACCCTGGGATCATGATCCGAACTGAAGGCAGATGCCCAATGACTGAGCCATCCAAGCCCCTCTGTGGCCAGGAGTTTTAAACCCAGCACACCCCGGACAGAAACACATGACTCTTTGAAATGAGCGAAGAATAAACACATAAGCATGAAATAGTCATAGAACACTTTACAAATTATAAAAAGAAAGGTAATAGTCCTGGTTTACTGTTAAAATTTGCAGTCAAAACAGTTCCTAAAGATTAGACTGCTGTTCCCCTTTCTAAATTCTGTTTAATTTCAGCTGTATATTTCCCACAGAATCTTTCTGCTTTCTTGTTGAATTTGGCATTCCTTTCATTAATGTAGTCTATGTCTGCATCGTCATTATAAGGACGTCTCTGGCTATACTTGTCTCGTTTTTCAATTTGCTTTTCCAAGTCTGTGACCATCCTATCGATTTCGTCTGTGGAGGGCACATGTGTTCCATGAAGAAGACTGTTGGATGTTGGGTAGAATCCCTCTCCATGTTTTTCTCTCAGGCTTTCATAAGTTTCCATGTCAGGTTTGATCTGCTTGGTCAACCGATGATACTGGCGTAACTGGGCAGCAGCATAATCTGAGAATCCCATGTCAGGGTTTTTCCTCTTCTTCTTCCTCTCCCATCTTTCTGCATCTTCTGCACTGAACCCAAGGGCAACACAAAACAGAAATTTGCAGAGGTAATCTATAGAAACATGAACTTCACAGGCAACATGATGTCAATACAAACGTATCTATCAATAATCACTCTCAATGTGAACGGCCTAAATGCTCCAATAAAAAGACACAGGGTTGCAGACTGGATAAAACAACAGGACCCATCCATATGCTGTTTACAAGTGATTCATCTTGAATCTAAAGACACTTCCGGATTAAAAGTGAGGGAATGGAGGACCATCTTGCATGCCAATGGACTCCAAAAGAAAGCCGGGATAGTGATTCTCATATCAGACAAATTGGATTTTAGTCTAAAGACTGTAGGCAGAGACACAGAAGGACACTACATCATTCTTAAAGGGTCTATACATCAAGAAGATCTAACAATTGTAAATATTTATGCTCCCAACATGGGAGGAGCCAACTACATAAGCCAACTGTTAAACAAAATAAAGAATCATATTGATGCAAATACATTAATTGTAGGAGATCTTAACACACCACTCTCAGCGATGTACAGATCATCTAAACAGAAAATGAACAAAGAAACAAGAGCCTCAAATGACACATTGGACCAGATGGATCTCATAGATATATTCAGAACATTCCACCTTAAAACAGCAGAATACTCATTCTTCTTGAGTGCACATGGAATTTTCTCCAGAATAGACCACATACTAGGTCACAAATCAGGGCTCAACCGATACAAGAAGATTGAAATTATTCCCTGCATATTCTCTGACCACAATGCCATGAAACTGGAACTCAACCACCATGAAAAGTTCAGGAGAAAATCAAACACTTGGAAGCTAAAGACGATCCTGCTCAAGAATATGTGGATTAACCAAGAAATCAAAGAAGAATTGAGACACTTCATGGAAACCAATGAGAATGAAGATACATCGATCCAAAACCTATGGGATACAGCAAAGGCAGTCCTAAGGGGGAAATTCATAGCCATCCAAGCCTCACTCAAAAAAATTGAAAAATCCTGAATACACCAACTCTCATTACACCATAAAGAACTGGAAAATCAACAAAAAATTAAACCAACCCCCCACACAAGGCGGGAAATAATAAGGATTAGAGCAGAGATGATGAATCAGAAACTAGAGATACAGTAGAATGCATCAATGAAACTAGAAGCTGGTTCTTTTAAAGAATCAATAAGATCGATAAACCATTGGCCAAACTAATCCAAATGAAAAGGGAGAAGACCCAAATTAATAAAATCATGAATGAAAGGGGAGAGATCACGACTAACACCAAGGAAATAGAAACAATCATCAAAAACTGCTATCAGCAATTATATGCCAATAAGTTTAACAACCTAGAAGAGATGGATACATTCCTAGAAACCTATAAACTACCAAGACTGAAACAGGAAGACATTGACAATCTGAATAGACCTATATCTAGTAACGAGATTGAAGCAGTGATCAAAAACCTCCCCCAAAACAAGAGTCCAGGACCAGACAGATTCCCTGGGGAATTCTACCAAACATTCAAAGAAGAAATAACACCTATTCTCCTGAAGCTCTTTCAAAAAATAGCATCGGAAGGAAAACTTCCAGACTCTTTCTATGAAGCCAGCATCACTCTAATCCCCAAACCAGACAAAGACCCCATCAAAAAGGAGAACTTCAGACCAATATCGCTGATGAATATGGATGCCAAGATTCTCAACAAGATCCTTGCTAACAGGATCCAACAATACAGTAAAAAGATTATCCACCATGACCAGGTGAGTTTTATCCCAGGGATGCAAGGGTGGCTCAACACCCGCAAAACAATCAACGTGATAGAACAAATCAATAAGAGAAGAGAGAAGAACCACATGGTACTCTCAATTGATGCAGAAAAGGCATTTGACAAAATACAACATCTGTTCCTGATCAAAACTCTTCAAAGTATAGGGAAAGGGGGAACATTTCTCAACCTCATAAAATCTATCTACGAAAAACCCACAGCGAATATAATTTTCAATGGGGAAAAACTGACAGCCTTTCCTCTGAGATCAGGAACAAGGCAAGGATGCTCACTCTCACCACTACTGTTCAACATAGTGTTAGAAGTCCTAGCAATAGCAGTCAGGCAACAGAAAGATATAAAAGGTATCCAGATTGGCAAAGAAGAAGTCAAACTCTCTCTCTTTGCAGATGACATGATACGCTATGTGGAAGACCCAAAAGACTCTACCCCCAAACTACTAGAACTCATACAACAATTTTGTAATGTGGGAGGATACAAAATCAATGCACAGAAATCAGTTGCATTCTTATACACTAACAATGAAAAAATAGAAAGGGAAATCAGAGAATCGATTCCGTTTACTATAGCCCCAAAAGCTATAAGATACTTAGGAATAAACCTAGCCAAAGAAGTCAAGGATCTGTACTCGAGGAACTACAGGACACTCATGAAAAAATTGACGAAGACACAAAAAGATGGAAGAGCATTACATGCTAATGGATCAGAAGAATAAACATTGTCAAAATGTCTATACTGCCCAGAGCAATCTATACTTTCAATGCCATTCCGATCAAAATTCCACCAGCATTCTTCAAAATGCTCGAAAAATCCTAAAACTTATATGGATCCAAAAAAGACCCTGAAT
This sequence comes from Spilogale gracilis, assembly GCA_004023965.1. NCBI lineage: Eukaryota > Metazoa > Chordata > Mammalia > Carnivora > Mephitidae > Spilogale > Spilogale gracilis. The sequence goes on along the minus strand of PITA01020864.1, from coordinate 20,475 downwards.
CGGTAAGGAACTGCTGAAGAAGAAAAGCAAAGCTGGGGGCATCTCATTACCTGACTTCAGGCTTTATTACAAAGCTGTGATTACCAAGACAGCATGGTACTGGCACAAACACAGAGAAATAGACCAATGGAACAGAGTGGAGAGTCCACATATGGACCCACAAGTCTATGGTCAAATCATCTTTGACAAAGCAGGAAAAAATATCCAGTGGAAAAAGGACAGTCTCTTCAATAAATGGTGCTGGGAAAATTGGACAGCTACATATAGAAAAATGAAACTAGACCATTCTCTTACACCACACACAAAGACAAACTCGAAATGGATGAGAGACCTCAACGTGAGGCAGGAATCCATCAAAATCCTGGAAGAGAACATAGGCAGTAACCTCTTTGACATCGGCCACAGCAACTTCTTTCAAGACACGTCTCCAAAGGCAAAGGAGACAAAAGCGAAAATGAACTTCTGAGACTTCATCAAAATAAAAAGCTTCTGCACAGCAAAGGAAACAGTCAACAAAACAAAGAGGCAACCCACAGAATGGGAGAAGATATTTGCAAATGACACTACAGACAAAGGGCTGGTATCCAAGATCTATAAGGAACTACTCAAACTCAACACCCCAAAAGAAGATGACACATCAAAAAATGGGCAAGAGACATGAAGAGGCACTTCTCCATAGAAGATATACAAATGGCTAACAGACACATGAAAAAATGTTCAGCATCACTAGCTATCAGGGAAATTCTAATCATAACCACACTGAGATACCACCTTACACCAGTCAGAATGGCCAAAATTAACAAGACAGAAAACAACAAGTGTTGGAGAGGCTGCGGAGAAAGGGGAACCCTCTTACACTGTTGGTGGGAATGCAAGTTGGTGCAGCTGCTTTGGAAAACAGTGTGGAGATTCCTTAAAAAATTGAAAATAGAACTACCCTATGACCCTGCAATTGCACTACTGGGCATTTACCCCAAAGATACAGATGTAGTGAAAAGAAGGGCCATATGTACCCCAATGTTCATCGCAGCAATGGCCACAATCGCCAAACTGTGGAAAGAGCCAAGTGCCCTTCAACTGATGAATGGATAAAGAAGATGTGGTACATATATACAGTGGAATACTACACCTCCATCAGAAAGGATGAATATCCAACTTTTGTAGCAACATGGACTGGATTGGAAGAGATTATGCTGAGTGAAATAAGCCAAGTAGAGAATGTCAAGTATCGCATGGTTTCACTTACTTGCGGTGCATGAGGGGTAACCTGGAGGACAGTGGTAGAAGGAAAGTAAGTGGGAAGTAGGGTAATCCAGGGAGAGAAACGATACAACAGAGACTTTGGACACAGAAACAAACTGAGGGACTTGGAGGGATGGGGGTGGAGGGATGGGAGAGCCTTGTGGTGGGTACTGAGGGCACCTATTGCGTGGAGCACTGGGTGGGGCATGGGCAATGAATCTTGGAATACTGGAAAAAAATTTAAGTAACAATAAAACAAATATGCAAAAAACCCAAAAAAGAATAGGCCATGGAAAATAATTAAGTTGGGAGTAACTATTGGAAATGACACAACAACATCTATCTATCTATCTATAATTCCCATGTGATATTTGCCTAGACAACCAAGGAAATGAACTAATAAAAGTTTCCTTAGATGATCAATTAAAAATGGAATATACAATATTTAAAATTTTGTACATATTCAACAATGCAGAACACAGTATTATCAAAAGAGCCCATTGATGATAGCAATTAGAATGTAGGATTAAACTTAATAAGAAATATTAAGGACCTACTAAAATAAAGCCAAAAAAAAGAAAAAATATTTTAAAAGAAAGATATGTTTCTCTATAAAGAATACTCAGTATCACAAATCTCCAAAATAAATTGATACATTTGTTTAAATTAGTAACATGGGGGATAGTACATGATACTGACCTTCTAGAGCTCATGTGGTAAATAAAAAGAGCTAATAAAATTTCAAAACTGATTTTGGTGTAGGAAATCCATAATATGAGATATTTAAATAGATAAATTTCCTTTTTTTAGCCTCATCACAATTTTTACTACAGTAGCATTTGTTCTCATTAATTACAACACCTTTCTAGAATGCCATACCCACTTCTTTTTTTGAAATAGATAAATTTCTAATAATTAAGATGGGAGGCTTTGGCTTGCAGCTATGGTGGGGGATCTTGTTATAGACCAATTCTCCCACCAAGGAAACAAGAAAAGCTAGATAAATACAAAAAATACCCATTTGGAGGTAGAGGTGACCTGCTGAGGCAGAGAAGATAAATAGAATGACATTTTAAGTGTTGGAGAAAATAACTAGAATTCTATACTATGAGAAAATAATTAACAGTGTTAAGTACAAGAACTGAAATAAGCAGAATTTCCTGTTGGGGAATGGCGTGATCCGCCCCTCCCGCCATGCCGCAAGCCACCAAAAAAGTTTGGTGGAGGTACCCATGAATGTGGATGAAAGTCCCTCCAGGCTTTCCCCACCAAGAATATGGAAAGACACGTACCTTGTGGGCTGGGGCAATATGTCCTTTGTGTCCCTGGGATGTGCACCTGGGCAAGTGCTCATCCAAGGCATGGAGAGCAATGATCCTCCCTCAAAGTGAAAGAGCTCTGCAAATTTGCAATCACTGACACCAAAAAATATTTGTTTCCATTGTTCCTTGTCTGTTTAACTACCATAAATTCTTTGACACTATTTCTTCTTACTTTACTTACTCAAGTAAATACTTTTGTTTCTATTTACCATCATTAAAGACAGTTTAATCTTAGATATCCTGCAGCTCTATGGAGGAAATTGTCAGGGATTTTAAATGGTTAAATAAAGGGCTTAATATAAAAAGTAAAACTATACTAACAAGGACATTGCCACACTCACTAAAGATCCATAATAAAGAGTTCTGTACCCAGTCATGGGAAAACAGGCTTGAGCAAATGCTTTTACCTTTGCAAAAGAAGTTATTTTTCTCCTGATGCCAAACAGACTAACTTTTGGTCACTGTATTAATTATGTAGCTAAAACTTTGTACATAACTCATCTAAGCCTTTCAATTGCTTTCTTTTTTGTAAAACCTGCTTTAAAAACACCATATCATTACTCTGCCCTTTATCGTCTAAGCACCAAATGTAGAAACTGTAAAAAACCTTACTGAGAAACATGTCCTTGGTTTGGCTTAGGGAGTTAACTCTAAACTGTAGATAGGTGCACCTGCAAAAACATGTTTCACTGATCAAAGCACTATGTTTCTCTAACAAGGACACTGTGTAATCAAAATTCACTTTCTTAGACTTTAACCTAACTGCATCCCCCAACCTCCTCTTGCCTTGGAATAATAAAAAACTGGGACCCTTATCAGTCAAGAGAGACAAAAAAGCAGAGACAGAAACAGTAAGGAAACAGTAGGGAAACAGTAGAGAAACAGTAGAGACACAGAAACAGTAGAGACACAGAAACAGTAGAGAGACAAATAGTAGAGAGACAGAAACAGTAGATAGACAAAAACAGTAGAGAGACAAAAACAAAAGCAAAGACAGAGATAGAAGCAAAAAGAAAGACAAAAGCAGAGACAATGCCTGAGAGCCTAAGGCAATAACTGACTGGTTGACTCTTGAGAGGGAATTAATAGGGGGAAATTTTATTTTATTTTTTTATTTTTTTTTTAAAGATTTTATTTATTTGATAGAGAGCCTAAGAGCCTAAGAGCCTGAGAGCCATAGAGCCTGCGAAGAGAGAACCTGCAAAGCGAGAGCCAGAGCCAGGGCCAGAGCTAGAGTCAATGCCAGAGCCAGTGCCAGAGCCTGCTTCATAGGTCTCTCCTGACTGACCTCGGGTCTGTCAGCTTGCATCAAACCTCCGTGTCCGTGTCATTATTTTCGCCTGCCAGACATCCCTTGGTTCGGGACCCACATCTCTGCTGAGGCTGGTCCCCGGCAATTTCCATGCAGTTGACTAGAAGCCTGAGGTCTGTTCATATACCTGAAACTTCCCTGACTAGAATTATGATCCCTAGGGCCTCAGGATTAAACCTTTTCTAAAATTCATCCTCAGGATGGGGTAAAGAAGGAGATGGGCAAGAGAAACTTGAATATCTCCCCTACATTTTCCATATAGAGGGCAACATTTCTCCCATTTTTGTTCGTTCCCTACTGAATCCCAGATACTTGACACTGAAGACTATAGTTAGTCCCTGGGTTGTGTCCATGTCACTATGTGGGGTCATCCTCAGGAAATCAGGAAAATCCTGATGGCTTATGTGTCTACTTCCTTGGTTCTTGTCTCTGTTTCATATTCTCCTGGAGTGAATAACATGAGCACTTCAGTAGCTCAAAGTCTTTGGAATCATTCTCTACACTTTTATCTATCTATCTATCTATCTATCTATCTATCTATCTATCTATCTATCTATCATCTATCTAAATTCAATTATCCAGCATCTAGTACATCATTAGTTTCACATGGAGTTCAGTCATCATCCACTGCATATAACACCGAGTAAAATAGGTCAGTAGAGAGCATGACTTACCTTTTCGCAACTTCTGACACTAGGTAAGAATTCATTTAGTGTTCTTCTTTCTGTCTTGAATGAGGGGCAGTGAACTTTGCCAGCCAAGGTTACAGACTGGCTGATACATATGCACCAAATGACACTATGGCCCTAATTACACAGTGTCGGGACTATGAAATGCCCCACATGGGTGGCACCTCTCAAAAGTGGCCTCCAAATCTTTCCTCAGGTCCCTTGTGCATTCCTCCTCCTAAGGGTGATTCAAGAACAAAACTGCTCCTTCTTCTCACTCCACCTCAATGGGAGACTTCCCCCTCCAAAGAGAATCAGTTAAAAAACCCTGCATATTTCAAAGCTCATTTTTAAAGATTAGATTTCTTCAAATAAACTTAATGTCTGGGAACAAACACTTTGGTTTGAAATAACAGTGCTCCTGCTGGCTGCGTGAACATATGCATTTACCCTTTGGATTGGAAATCCCAACTCTAGGAATCTACCCAAATATATAATTACAAAAATACAAAAACATGCAAGCACAAGACAATTCTTCTATAGTATTTCTTCAATGGCAAAAGACTGGAAATAACACAAACGCCCATCAATAACTGACTGGTTGACTCTTGAGAGGGAATTAATAGGGGGAAATTTTATTTTTTTTTTATTTTTTTTTTTAAAGATTTTATTTATTTGATAGAGAGAAACACAGCCAGAGAGGGAACACAAGCAGGGGCAGTGAGAGAGGGAGAAGCAGGCTTCCCGCGGAGCAGGGAGCCCGATGTGGGACTTGATCCCGGGTCTCCGGGATCATGACCTGAGCCGAAGGCAGTCGCTTAACCAACTGAGCCACCCAGGCGCCCCTGGGGGGAAATTTTAAAAAGGTATTAGAAGAGCTAAAGGACGCATGACATAATGGGAAATACATAGATAAGCAACAGCAGGCAACTACTAACACGTCCAGGGCTAAAGGGACAAAAAGAAAATATGGCTTCATCAGCTGAGCTTCCCAGTGGGGCTAACACCTTGTAGGTGATATAGGCAGATGCAGCCTGAAGCAGAGGGAATGAGAAGCCTCTCCTCTCCTGCCCACCTATCTCCAGCAGGTGCCAATCCCTGGCTGAACCTAACTGAAGCCAGTTAGCAAGAAAGCCTGGGTTTGCAGGGGTCAGCAGAGAAAAGCAGGAGGGCAGAGAATGCAACTCAGACAGTTAAAGACAGTTTCTATCAGTGGCTCTCCCCTCCGAACCCCCACCCCTGAATACGGGTTACACGTTTCTTTTCTTTGCACATTTCATAATTTTTATTGAAAACTAGACAGTTTATAAAACATTGTATTGTATTACTGTAAGACATTTTATAATATATTATAGCAGTTCTGGGTCATGATTTTTCTCTCCTGATAATTTGTTTTTGTTGCTTTGTTTAGTAACTTGCCTGGCTAGGTTTATGAAATTAATCTCCTCGATGACGTGTATATCTGCTCTTTTAAAAAATTATTATAGTTACTTTTATTTTTAAGCCTGACTTGTGAGGGGTCACCGCTCTTTATGTGTAGTTTAGTGGTCAACAGTGATTGGACAGAGGCTGCACTCCAACCTCCTGAGCCAGTGAAGTTTCTGTTCTCTGCTGATGGATCTCTGTATGGGGAGGGCACCACATTCAATGTTTAAGCTGTTTTAAATTCTTCTCCTGACTCTTCTTCTTCTGGCCTCCTCAGCATCTTTTCTGTGCAGGCGTGGTCTCAGTGCTGGTCAGAAGTATGTGGAGGGCTTGGGCTCTCTCTGTGAATGCACATGGTCTCAGCTAATATTACGCTTGTCCCAGGCACAACCTCAGGTTAGCAGCGGCACTGGCCTCTCCACTGGTCCACTGCTGAGATTGTCATTTCTTCAGACAATATTGCTGGGGCATGGCCCATCTCTCCAAACAAGTGTGCCAGTAAGCCACAGCAGCAAAACTGCTGGCTGTCACAACTTGTCATATCATCCCTGTTAACCATTCTAGGTGGAGGATGGGAGCAGTGCCAGTGATGAACACCATAGGCTCCCACTAGTCTTAAAAACTCTGCAGCTTATGGAGCACTGCGTGTGGGGCATAAATAATGAATCTCGGACCACTGAAAAAATAAAATAATGTAATTTAAAAAAAACCCAACAACTCTGCCACTTTTCAAACATAAATGCTTCTTAAATTATGGTACAGCTTTTGTAGATTTTCAGAGCATGGGAATAGTTGTTTTTGTCATTTTTTGGTTCAGCTTTATAGTTGCTTTTTGAAGAAAAGATTTGCTAACCTCCTAACCTAGTTATACTCTGAAGTTCTGCTTCATTCATCCAGTAAATACGTATGTAACATTTTCTGGTGAAAGGAATTTTTCTCAGCACTGAGGATATCACCATAAATAATACAGATCTAGGTCCTGTTCTTATGGAACTTCTATTTTAGCAGGGGAAATAATGAGTGACTATGTAATGTATTATTTAGTTACAAATGTGAATGCTATAAAGGAAAATCACTTACACCTTTGCTTTTGTATCATGTCTCATTGAATTAGTAATAACTTCTACAAAAGCCTTCTTAGTAATGGCGACGATGTGTATAATTTTCTTGGTTCTGATTTCAATAGCTATGCCTTTAATGTGTAACTACTAAGATAGATCTTTTTTTTTTAGAAATCATGTTGAAGAATTACATATTTATTCCTAGTTTTCTAACATGTTTTCCCCTCAAAAATGTACACCAAAAGTTATCATATGCTTTTCAGCATCTCCTAAAATTTTCATATACATCCGTATTAGACCTATTTGCATCATACTTTATGTTTCAAGATATTAATAGTAGTGACTGCCTTCGGCTCAGGTCATGATCCTGGAGACCCGGGATCGAGTCCCACATTGGGCTCCCTGCTTGATGGGAAGCCTGCTTCTCCCTCTCTCACTCCTCCTGCGTGTGTTCCCTCTCTGGCTGTGTTTCTCTCTGTCAAATAAATAAAATCTTAAAAAAAAAATATTCTAATAGTAAACTACCTTGCATAACCAAAGTAAAATATACTAGATGGATATAAAATATATATATATATATAAAATATATATAGAATAAAATATATAGAATTCTATATAAAGATATAGAAAATATACTTTCACTTAAACTTACCTACACTTAAATTGTTGTTACTTTATTTAGTGCTTTATTGAAAGCGAGACTGGTTTATTATTTTGGTTCCACCATTTTTCAGTTTTTGATTATTTTATATTTTTCTATGTTTTTCAGTTGTTAATAATAAGGTGTTTCTTGAAAGTGTGGAACAGTTTAAACCAAAGGGAGAAAAAGAAACAGGCAGTTCATGCTGCATCAGTGAGGGCAGGAATAGGACCTGGACCCTGGACTCATAAAACCAAAGCATTTTATTAATATATCTTGAAAGGGCATTTTTTTCTTAAAAAACAAACAAACAAACAAACAACAAATAGTCTCTATACTCCCTACCCCAACCCCAAAGAGAGAGGACTTTAAAGATTACCTAGTTGAAATTAGCAAATTCTCTAGCCCTTAAAAAACCCTATGTTCTTAGAAGTTAATCTGGCTGGCTTTTGCTCAGTGACTTTGAATAGAGTTCTAAGTCATAATAATGACAACTCCTTAGGAAGGGAGAAGTAGAGACGTCCCACTGGGGACAAAGCTGGGATTCCTATAGCACCAGTAAATATCTTTTTTTTTTTTACAGCATTAACCACACTGAATTAAAATTATTTATTTACATGTAGATAATCCCCACCAGCCCACAAAACCCTCAAGAGAATGATGATGTTGTTTTGTTTTGTTTTTTTAAGATTTTTTATTTATTTATTTAACTGAGAGAGAGAGATCACAAGTAGGCAGAGAGGCAGGCAGAGAGAGAGGAGGAAGCAGGCTCCCCGCTGAGCAGAGAGCACGATGTGGGCCTCTGGGCCTCGATCCCAGGACCCTGAGATCATGACCTGAGCTGAAGGCAGAGGCTTTAACCCTCTGAGCCACCCAGGCGCCCGAATGATGATGTTTTTTAAACCAAGTCTCAGTCTGTACATCCTGGTGTAGCTCCCAGTACATATAATTCTTTATAAATTTTTATTATATGAAGAAATGAATGGGGCCATGGAGAGCACATCTCAATCTAAAAGCCAATTCTCACTGTACCAAAGTCCCAATAAAAAAGGTAAAGAAGAGATTTCACAGGGGTATGGAGATGGTTTAAAGATAAGAATGAAAGGAGGACATGTAAATGTCAAGGACTTTCACCAATGGATGAACAGCTATCAAAATGTAACCAAAGCTTCTGCTAAGATTCCTTACCAAGAAAAAAAGGCAGTCCGTTTTCATGCTGCCGATGTCCTTCAGCTCACAGAGACCTGTACAAACTATGTGTTCTCACGAGGGTCCACATCCAGCTCCGTGAGCTTAGGTGAGCTGGATCTCTGGATTTTCTGGACCTCAGTCTTCCTAGCTCTAACATATGAGGGTGAGTAGGTCTTTTTGAGAGCCCTTTTTATCCTGCACATCTTTTGATTGCAAGATGAATGAAAAACAAACAGATGGTTTTCTGAAAGAATTTTTTAAATAAAAAATTAGATCCTGTATTTTTACAGTAATAAAAGTGAGTTGGAGATTGCCAAACCACTGACCAGATTCCAGCTCATCCGCGTGAGCCAGAAATTTTTACTAAAGGCAACAGAAACTCAATTCAGTCCCCAAATGTCAAGACTTTATATCTGTCAGGAGGAAAAATTATTGTTTGCTCTTTGTGCTATTGGACAGTTATCAAGTCAAATAAGTTAAATAGGTTTATCTTCCCAATATCTGAGGCATGAATCTTGCTTTCTTATTTCTGCTCTGGAGTGTTTGATTTGGCGTTTATCAGAGTGGGCGGGGGAGAAAAAGAGAGAGAGAAAGAGTTTGAGAGTTTGAGAAAGAGATAGAATGAACCAGCAAATTGCAGTCACTTTTCTTCCACAGCCACAGGCTGTGATGTCAAGAAGTAAATGATGGAAAATGTCAACTCTGCTATCTTAACCTCATGCTATGCAGTTTCCCCGAGGTCCCCATGCACTCTCACAGCTTCTTAAGCAAGAAGTAGATCAACCAAAAAATGCAAGTGAGTTTTCCACTGGTTACACCACAGACTCTCACATGGTAGTCTTGAACAGAAGACTTGACAGAAAATTTTGACGCTTTGATATTTTGCCAAAGAACAGTGTCTCCTTAAAAAATGTAGACCTTTGGAATCATGTTTATTTTCATTAGTAATTCTCTGTTGCAAGGAGGAAATTGGTGCCTTTGTTTACGTACTTCCCCACTGTTAGAGGGTGCGGTGGTGAGCAGGGAAGAAGGGAGAGGAAGAGGAGTCAGGGAAGAGAAGAGAGGTGAAGGGAGGAGAGGTGAAGTGGAGAAACCAGAACAGCCAGAAGCACAGGAAAGTACTGGGTGATGGTAGGAACTTCAGGAAGGGCACAGGGAGGTGAGTAGGTCCCAATGAAAAATCTTCCTACTGTGGGGAGTTGGGGATTTGTATAAATTGTGTGTTCTCATGGGGATCCAGAGCTGACTACTCTACGCATTTCATGGTGCAAACTGTGGGACATTGACTAATGCTGGCAAAGTTCTTTAATTTCTTCCAAGGAATGGCGTATACAGGAATTTTTTTTTATTACACAGATCAATCATTAGAAACAGATTAGATGATATTATTCATGCAGTTAACCTGAAATAAGTATGGTAATAGTTGTAGGAAACAAGCAAGAATTACCCTCATAAACTTGGAGATTAAATTAAATCTTTTTGTTAAAGTCATTTGTTGAAAAAATTATCAGTTCTCCCAGTAATAATGTGATTCTGTGAATCGAATTTTATGTTATTTAGGAACTTCAGAGTAAAATTATTCCAAGGCTTATTTCTCTTGGATGAGGAGCTGTGGAATCTCATTTAGGATGTAGAATATTATAATTGCATAAATTACTCAAGGCTTATGATATGAGATTTTAAAGACAAACAAATAGATCTTTTGCTTTTAAAAATTCAGGGAGAATGTGGCTCCCTGACGAGATCACTTTCTTTCCAACCTCAAATCAGCTTTATTTCTTGGCTCTTCCTCCCTGTGCTACAAGCATTTCTAAGGGAGATTGTGTCATGTGCTTTCATGTTCTGCCAAGAAAAAGTGCTCCATTGCTCACAGATGCATTGATAACTGTAAAGATAGTTCTTATAAAGGAGCATAGCTAAGGGAGGAGGACAATGCTGAGTTCTTACTAACACTGTCTGTGAATCTTGACTCTGTACCTGGATTGGTTTTATAAACAGATAGAATAAGCAGTCAAATTAATGTCTGAAATTCTTTAAAAAAACAGATAAAGTCTCTCATAAGTAGAAATTATCTTAGTCTAGACTCCAATAAGTCAGGTTTAAGACAAAATCTTGTATGTCGATAGTTTATTTGGGGAAATGATCCCAAGGACAGAAGTAAAGGACAAGGAAGAAAGAAAAAATAATCTAATAGTGTGTTATCAAAATTTCACCTCTATAGGCAGCTAGGGATCTCTCCACTTGGAAGATGTGAAGAAACATTTATAATTCACCTTAGAATTATTCACTCCAGGAATGAAAGAGGGGAATATTTATCAAGCAATTTTTATTGCCATTGGTCAATGCCCAATGAGGTAATAACTCCTGCTCACTTCTAGGCTTGTCCATAGATTGAAATGCCTGAGTAAGTGTCCACAAGCCTCCAGGAAGTGGTGTTGAAATTTTCACTTTGTTCATGTAATGATCTCCTGACTTCAGTGAGCATTTTTATGACCATTATTTTGAATGCTCTATTAGGTAAACCACTCATTTCCATTTCATTAAGGTCAGCTTCTGGAGTTTTACCTTGTTCTTTTGTTTGGAACATTTGTCCTTGACTCTCTGTGTGGTTTCTGTGCATTAGATAGAACAGCCCCTTTCCTACTCTTGACAGTGTGATCTCATGTGGGACATGAACCTTGCTGATCAGGTTGGCTTGAGCTCCCAGTGGTCTCTTTGAGAGACCAAACCTCTGTCCTTGTCCAAGTCTCCTTGTTTGCTTTTGGTGGCTTGCAATATTGTGCCAAGACCCATCCATGTTCCAAAGGGGAAGACTGCAGGCAGTAGCTACTAGATTAAAAGTTGGAGTCTCAGGAAGCCACGGGTAGTATGTAGTTAACCTCCAAGGGAGAAACTGGGAGATGGGCATCTTTGCTTGAACCTCTGTGCTGGGGCCAGGTGTATAACTGAAAGGGGGTGCTTCTGCCCCTGTTAAGAACTGCTTCTTTGCTACAGTACTGTGGGACTTGTGAATGCAGGCCCTTTGGCTCTTACAGCCAGGTGACCTGCAGGCCCATCACTTAGTTGGCAACTACAAAAGCTGGGGTGCCAGATGTGTGTACTACCTCTTCCCAGGGAGATACTGGACTTGGTTTTGCTATTGGAAGAGATTGGAGGGAGAAGACAGGAGAGGTGTTTACTAGCTTCTTTAGTCTCTGGGGAAGATTGCAGCCAACCCCCAGATGCATGCTAAATTAGAAGCCTGGCACTCAGGCAGCAGATTTTTCTTTAAGTTGAGATATAATTGACATAAAACATTATATTATTTTCAGGCATACAACATAATGATTTGATTTAAATTTATATTGCCAGATGATCACCACAAGAAGTTTAGCTAACATCTATCACCACACATAGTTATAACCTTTTTTTCTTGGATGAGAACTTTCAAGATTTACTCTCTTAGCCACTTTCAAATATACAGTACAGTATTACTAACTGTAGTCATCATGTTGTATCTTACAAGCACCAATCTGTTCTCTGTGTCTATGCATTTGGTTTTTTTCTCTCCTCCTCCTCCTCCTCCTTCTCCTTCTTCTTCGTCTTCTTTTTCGATTCCACATACAAGTGAGACTGTATGGTATTTTGTCATTGACTTATTTTACTAAGCATAATGCCATCAAGTTCCATCAAGGTTGTTGCAAATGGCAAGATTTTCTTTTTTATGGCTGAGTAATTATATATAGATTATGTTATATAGAGATGTAGGTAGATTATATATATTTATCTCACATTTTCTTTACTAATTCATCCATAGATGGACACTGAGGTTGCTTCCATGTCTTGGCTATTGTAAATAAAGAGCAGATTTTAAAGTATGCCGTTGAATCTCTTTTAGGGAAAGACTGGGAGGTGGACGATTTTGCCTGTTCCCTTCACGCTGACCCTTGCAGGCACAGTCACTATGTTTGTGTACCCATTAAGAATTTCTCTTTTGTTTACTATAGTTGTGTGGGTCTTGTGGACACAAGCTCTATTGGCTAGGTGTTTGGGGACCCCATTTCCTCCAGTGAGAGTCTTAAAAGCTGGGGCACTTGGTGTGGGGTCTAAATCTTTTGCCTCTCAAGGAACAGCTAGGAGTTGGGGTTATCTTTTTCTTTTTTTTTTTTTCTTAAAGATTTTATTTATTTATTTGACAGAGAGAGATCACTAGTAGTCAAAGAGGCAGGCAGAGAGAGGAGGAAGCAGGCTCCCTGCTAAGCAGAGAGCCCAATGCGAGCCTCGATCCCAGGACCCTGAGATCATGACCTGAGCCAAAGGCAGAGGTTTTAACCCACTGAGCTACTCAGGCACCCTGGGGGTTATCTTCTGATTGTATGGCACGTTCCTGGGGTGGGTTGATGGCAAGAATGTGTCTCAGCCTTTCTTACACACTTCAATGTGGGCATTTTCTTATTTACCTGACGTGTAGGAGTCACTCAGCTGTTTTCTAGGTCTTTTTCAGAGGAAATTTCTCCTTGTGTGGCTGTACATTTGGTGCGGTGCCAGAGGAGGAGAACTCAGAAGGTTCCTGAGTAACTTCTTGGTTGACTCTGCCTACTTCACTCTTAAAATTGAATGGAGAGCCAATGATTGTGAAATTTTTGAGAAAACCCTTAAATGATCTATATTCTCTTTTTCTCTTTTTTTTATTAAAAAATGCTATGATGGGGCACCTGGGTCACTCAGTTGGTTGGGTGACTGCCTTCAGCTCAGGTCATGATTCCGGAGACCTGGGACAAGCCCCACATTGGGCTCCCTGCTTGGCAGGAAGCCCGCTTCTCTCTCTCTCACTCCCTCTGCTTGTGTTCCCTCTCTGGCTGTGTTTCTCTCTGTCAAATAAATAAAATCTTTTCTTTTTTTTAAATAAATAAAATCTTAAAAAAAAATGCTATGATGAAAGCATAAGTCATCTCTTGTCCTGTAAAGGCCGCCTCAAAAAAGGCTGCTTTGAGTGAGTTTATTGTTGTTCTGGTGCAAGGCCTTAGTCTTTAGTACCTTAAAAATATTTGTATTCCTTCTACAAGTCAGTCCTTCTCCCCCGTCCTCCTTCAATCTCCTAAATGACAGGTTTTTTTTCATTTTGACATTCACAGAACCTTGGAACTTCTTGGTTTATGACAGACCCAATTTTTGCTGTATGTTGCTTGACTTCAGCTTAGTTGTTTCATTGGGCATTTTATTGGGTTGATATTTTTTGTTTCTCTCACATTGTATTCCATTGTGTCATCTTACTGTGCCACCTTACTGGCCAATTCTTGTTGAATTGAAACTGTTTTTCTCAGAAGAAAATAAGTATTTTCAAGTTTAAAATAAGTCAAATCTCTAACCCATTTTCATAGCTGGCTGTATTTTGTTCATTTTATTTCAAGGTACTACAGTCAGTCATGATGTCTTATCAACTGCCACCTTCTATTAAGGTCAGGAACACTTGAAAATTTTATGTCAGTAGTTTATTTTGGATACAGTACAGTAGCTGAGAGAGTGGGATTCTTTGATAAATAAAATGTTTATATAATTTTTAAAAGCTTGGTGAAGCATATAAATTTGTACCTATTCTGGGCTTTAAGAGAAAAAGAAACCTTCCACAAACTTCAAAACATTCTTGTTTACTTTTTATTATGAATAGGTAGAATGTTCATCTAAACAGAGCTCTTTTTAATGTACATTTAAATGTAGCTAAAAGTTTCAACTTTCTTATTAATTTAATGAAAGAAAATGGAAAAGGATGTGTGAAAGAGATGCAGTGGGGGTGGGTGCAGAGCACCACCTCAGGAAGGATTTTCCTGTGCACAGAGATAAGGAAGGAAGAAGCCTCATACAATGAAAGCATATTTCCATCAGAGTAATGAACCATAGAGCTACTCTTGTCTGAGTCTCAAAATATAAATCTTTCTTTATGATGAAAGGGCAGGTAGTAGTGAATTGTTGGTACAGAAAAGAGATGAAGAAGAAACAGCAGCTTAAATGTTATGCACATTTATGCAAATTTAACTTCTAAAACGAAAGCATTTTCACTATGAAAGTGACTGAAAAGAATGGGTGAGAGGCAGGGAGATTTTCTAGGCTGCTTAACTCTTCGCCTGTAGAATGCTTTTGAAAGGCTGCCTCTGTGGCACAAAGGGCTGAACCATCTTTTACAGATGCCACACTATTGTGAGTTCAGGCTGACACCACAGATAGTAAGAGTAAAAGGCAGATGTGTTCTGTGAAGACCCACGTGGAATAAAATGCCAGGTTCAGAAGAGAAACTTCATGTGGGTGGGAGGGGGTGATAAATACTCAGGGAGCAACTGGAATGGGCTGTAGAAACCTTTGTAACCTTGACAACACTCAGAACTCTCCTAGAATGTAGAATGCCTTTAGGATCCTAGATGAATTTCAAATGATAAAGCTCGATTCTAGCAACTTAGTAAACCTATTGCAATGGCAAGGACAAGAGACTCCAGAGGAACGGGTAATGAAAGATCTTAAGTTCATCTCAATGTATTTCATTTTGACCTGGGTTTACATAGACACAAAATCTCAAAGACACACTTAAGCTTTTCCGGAGCCAAGATGATCACCTTTGGCAGATCCCAATGTGTTTAACTTTTCCATAAAACAAAACGTGATATGAGTTTCCATAAGAGCCAAAACAATAACAACAACAACAAAAAAACAAAATAAAACTAACAACAAAAACCAAGTAAGAGAGAATGTGGTAATTAACAGGGGTATTTTAAAACAATTATCTAGGAAAATTGTAAAATACAAAAGGAAAATTTACATGCAGATAAGCACTCCAATTATTTTGCCTGAAGATGGGGTTAAAATCCTTGAAAATAAGTGGAGGATGGGTAGGTGGGATTCTAACCTATTTCTGCTCAATTATATATAGTTTACTACATTTTATTCTAATAATAACCCTTTATAATCAAACTATATGTTAACAGTAACATTTGGAAAACACAGAGCAGGGCAGGAAGTCAATGAAAAGTAACTTGAATTAAGACAAAGGAAGATTTTAAGAAAGGAAAAAGGCAGTTTGCTAGGTAGAGATGGTAAGATATACATACTCAAGAGAAAAGGTCATGTCCCAAATGAGAAGACTGAAGAGTACGTCCTAGCCTAATAAAAACAGAAACAGCCTATATTTCAAATAAGAGACAGAAACAAACAGAGAGACAGAGAGAAGAAAGATTGGTGACAGATGGAAGCTCTTTAACTGTCTAGTACAGTTAAATTGTGCTATGAAATGTGACAATCAGCAGCTTCTAACAAACTGATACTTGAGGCCTTAATAATACTCCTGTGTAAAGCTTAAAAGGTCACACAGCCTTTCCCTGGTCAGAAATTTCTTTCATTTACTCTGATGCAATTTATCCTGCCTGCAGAGACACTGCTTAGTCAGTGACAGACAACCCTTTTGCACAGATAATTTTTAAAATTTAAAATTTTAATTAATTATTTTTTAAAATTAAAATTCAATCATCCAACACATGCTACATCTTTAGTTGCAGATACAGAATTCAGTAATTCATCAGTTGCCTATAACACCCAGCGCTCATCACATCACACGCACACAGATCTTAATAATAAAAGATAACAGAGCCTCACCTACTGATGGATATCATCCTTTCTTAGGCCCTATAAAGCATTTAGTTGTTGCTTTGTATGAAAATATAGATATGTGGCTATCCTTACAATAATGAGTGTTTACTAATCTCATATTCATGCCTTGATATACTCTATCCATACCTTTCTGTGTACATAATAACATTTTGTTTCAATACCAAATCAGTGTATTTGTTTTGAAAACATTCAACATGTCAGTTAAATTCAATGCATAGTGGCCTAACAATGCATATAATTCTACTGAAATGAAGACACTATGAAAAACTATGTTCAAGTTCATGCATATACAGACAATGAAAACCATGTCACAATACCAATAGCAATTGCATGGTTCTACTGATTAAAAATTTAGTCTGATTTCATATATATTACTGTGTGAATAAAAATTTTAGAACAATTGGAGTATGGAAATATGATATATAAAATTTCATTTTGTTATATTTTTTCATGTGCTTAGATAGCTGTAAGGAAATTTGAGAAATTTATTTCACTAGGTCAAAAGTTCTGTTTGCTTAGAAGCTTGCTTAGCACGATGTGCAAAGTTACTACAGTTTTATTTTATTAATTTATTTGTTTATTAAAGATTTTATTTATTTAGGGGCGCCTGGGTGGCTCAGTTGGTTAAGCGACTGCCTTCAGCTCAGGTCATGATCCCGGAGACTCGGGGTCGAGTCCCACATCGGGCTCCCTGCTCCACGGAAGCCTGCTTCTCCCTGTCTCACTTCCCCCACTTGTGTTCCCTCTCTGGCTGTGTTTCTCTCTGTCAAATAAATAAAATCTTTCAAAAAATTTTATTTATTTATTTATTTGACAGAGAGAGACACAGTGAGAGATGGAACAGAAGCAGGAGGAGTGGAGAAGAGAGAAGTAGGCTTCCCGTGGAGCAGGGAGCCCGATGTGGATCTCAATCCCAGGATCCAGAGATCATGACCTGAGCAGAAGGCAGATGCTTAATGACTGAGCTGCCCGGTGCCCAAAAGTTACTGCAGTTTTAATGAAGAACCAGTGGAAGGCAGAATTCTCCAAAGTTAAGGGCACACTCAGCAGGATAGATAGAAACAACATATGCTAATTTAATCCAAGGGTTGTGAGATGTGTCTAGGGGAACTTCCATAGATGTGTTTTATACCAAAAAATGGCAGAGAATACCTGGCTGGATGTGGAGACATAAATATATACCATATGTACAAGAAGTGAACTCTTAGTCATACAGCATGGAAGTGTCCATACAAAATGGAAGTGTCGTGCTTTGAAGATTCTAATTTCTATGGAATGAGGAAAACAAAACCTAACCATACAATCCCAACACTAGTAATTAACCAAAATACTGTCTTAGTTGTTTCTCACATAATCTTCTTAATAATTGTTCCAGGAAGAATATCACTTCTTATAAAGATGAGTAATAATAATAATGAATCAGTATCAGAGTTATACAAAAATATTATAAAATAGTAGGAGAGGAATGAAAGAATGGTAGATAAACAACACATATAAGAAAAATATCCCTATGCTGTAAATGAAATTATCACCCCAAGTAAAAATATTAATAAAAGATTATCTTTCTCAAACAAAAGCTAAAAGCAGAAATAAAAGAGCTCAAGAAAGAAATGAGGAGACAACCAAATAAAGCTAAAGATAAGAGCAGAGCTCAGATGGAAAAGTAGAAGAGAAAAATCAAAGTATCATAGGTTGAAAGCTAAGTTGGAAGCAAAACAAAGAATAAAGCTGAAAGCAATGTTATAGGTTGAATTGCATCTCACCAAAATTCATATGTTGAATTCCTAAACTCCTGTACCTCAGGATGAAAGTGAATTTGGAAATAGTGTTGGTGCTATTCAATAAAACTAAATATTAATAAGAAAGCAAGAAACAAAAGAGAACAACAATATGCAACTTGGAAACAAAAATAAAAACCCTCTTAACTCTTGAGTCAAACAGTAAATCAAAAGTAGAAATGAAAAAATAAATGTGAATCAACAACAATAAAATAGTACATATAAAACCTATAGATTGGAGCAAATTTCATAGACTTAAATCTCCACATTATTAATCAAGAGAGCATAAAAATAAATAGCAAGGCCTCCAAATGAAGAAATTAGAAACATAAAGCTAAAATAATATATGGTTAAAGTGCAGAATTACAGATTTAATGAATTTAATAAGAGAAGGAGGAAACAGTTACATTCAAAATAAAATATAAAGGAAGAATAACAGCTATAGAGAAAACAGAAGACTACTAATACAACATTACTCAAATAAGCCGAAACTTGTCGGTATTTTTGAGAAAAAAATATAAATGATAAAAATTGACTCCAAAGAAGTTACAAAATTAAACAGATTGGTTAAATAGAAGACTGAGAGAGATGCAAAGATTTTTCTTTTTTATTATAGTATTAGATACTAAAATGTGATTTAAAAATAGCACAAAAAGATAAACACAAATCTCAGTAAAGAGTTGAAAGTGAAAATGCAAAATAAAATATTGGAAAATAGAATCCAGAAGCACATTTAAAACATAAACTGTGGCTCAATGGGACCAGTACAAAGAGTCCAGGGGTAGTTCATTTTGGGAAAATGAATGACTACTTCAAATTAATTGATCAAAGGATAAAATTCAAATAATTAGCTTTACAGTGTTTGTCTTATCTTGAACTGCTATAACAAAATACCACAGACTGAGTGGCTAAAACAACAGAACTTTATTTTCTCACAATTCTGGAAGCTAGAAGTGTGACAGCATAGTTGCTTTTGGGTGAGGGCTCTCTTCCTGGATGGTAGACAGCTACCTTCTCCCAGTGTCCTCACATGGCTGGGAAGCCTCAGAGGCAAGAGAGAGCAAGCTCCCTGGTGTCTTTTTATAGAAGGGCACTAATCCCACCCTCATGAGATCATCTAACCTAATCATCTACCAAAGACCCAAATACCATTATGTTAGAGGTTAAGATTTTTTTTTTTACTTTAAATTTATTTTTTCAGTGTTCCAAGTGTACCCTCCACCAGGCGCTCCCATCCCCTCACCCCCTCCCTCCAAGTCCCTCAGTTTGTTTCTGTGTCCAAAGTCTCTCAGATTTCGTTTCTCTCCCTGAATTACCCTACTTCCCATTTACTTTCCTTCTCCTACTGTCTTCTATATTACCCCTTATGCACTACAAGTAAGTGAAACCATGTGATACTTGACTTTTTCTACTTGGCTTATTTCACTCAGCATAATCTCTTCCAATCCAGTCCATGTTTCTACAAAAGTGGGATATTCATCCTTTCTGATGGAGGTGTAGTATTCCACTGTATATATGTACCACATCTTCTTTATCCATTCATCAGTTGAAGGGCACTTTGGCTCTTTCCACAGGTTGGTGATTGTGGCCATTGCTGCTATGAACATTGGGGTACATATGGCCCTTCTTTTCACTACATCTTTATCTTTGGGGTAAATGCCCAGTAGTGCAATTGCAGGGTCATAGGGTAGTTCTATTTTTATTTTTTTAAGGAATCTCCACACTGTTTTCCAAAGCGGCTGCACCAACTTGCATTCCCACCAACAGTGTAAGAGTTCCCCTTTCTCCGCAGCCTCTCCAGTACTTGTTGTTTCCCGACTTGTTAATTTTGGCCTTTCTGATTGGTGTAAGGTGGAACTCAGTGTGGTTTTAATTTGAATTTCCCTGATAGCTAGTGACGCTGAACATTTTTTCATGTGTCTGTTAGACGTTTGTATACCTTCTATGGAGAAGTGCCTCTTCATGTCTCTTGCCCATTTCTTGATGTGTTCATCTTCTTTTTGGATGTTGAGTTTGAGTAGTTCTTTATAGATCTTGGATACCAGCCCTTTGTCTGTAGTGTCATTTGCAAATATCTTCTCCCATTCTGTGGGTTGCCTCTTTGTTTGGTTGACTGTTTCCTTTGCTGTACAGAAGCTTTTTATTTTGATGAAGTCCCAGAAGTTCATTTTCGCTTTTGTCTCCTTTGCCTTTGGAGACGTGTC
>PITA01020863.1:0-33962 GCA_004023965.1 Spilogale gracilis | reverse complement strand
GATATTTGCTGGCCTCTCAATCCTAGACAGAGTTGCAGCAGCTCACCCCACTGTTAGGCAGTTTTTAGAACCAGTTCCCTGATATTCTAGTTGCCCTTTTAAACCATAGCTTTTTCTCCTGTGCTTCAGAGCAGATGGATCTGCTCACAGCTCCTTAGTACTTTCCCTTCCCACTGCAGTTCAGTGTCCAGAATAGAGGTTCCCTTTATTACCATAGCTCCATTCCTCTTGCTCTTCTCAATGTAATCTATCTTTTGTTGTGCAGAATATGTTCAGTCAGCCCTTGCTTATTCTTCAGAAGGAACTACTTTTTAAATAGGTATAGATTTGGTGTGTCTATGGAGGAGGTAAGTTCAGAGTCTTTGTATGTTGCCATCTTCACCCCTCTCTTCTCCCTGATATTATGTTTTGTATTTACCAATAAAGAGTGATTCTGTGAAACTTTAAGCCTCTACCCCAATAAAAGAACCCCAGGCCTATGCTCTTTCTCTCTCTACTGTGACCTCACTGTGTGATCCTAGGTGTTCTGTGTACTCTTCAGGACTTGGAAGTAACAAACATTCTCCCTTCCCCGCCCCCACCAAAATTTCCTGATTGTTACTGCAGATAGCATCTTGCAATCATATTAAGAACCACAGGGCCTTGCCCAGCTACAAAACTGGTATTGAAACACAGACTGGCACAAACATTTTAATTTTTCTCTCATCCCATTATATCTTATTCAATAAGGAATTTTTTTCCC
Organism: Spilogale gracilis; assembly: GCA_004023965.1. Classification (NCBI taxonomy): domain Eukaryota; kingdom Metazoa; phylum Chordata; class Mammalia; order Carnivora; family Mephitidae; genus Spilogale; species Spilogale gracilis. Next base: position 33,220 of record PITA01020863.1, on the reverse strand, counting down.
CCAGCCATTGGGTAAAATCCATCAGGACTGTGATGTTTTACTAAATGTGAAGTAATAGTCTCTTGAGTTTGCAAATGCAGACCCTGTTGATAATTTGAATATACCATCCAATATAGTTAACAGAATTCTGAATTTGATTTGGTACTAGTCATTCTCCCCATCCTAGCTCATGTCTGCCTCAGGTTGGAATCCTAGAGAGGGTATGAGGAGAGGGGTGTCTTCTCATGCTCCTTCTAACTAGCTATCTACATGTTAAGCCCGCCTAGTACTAAGATTTGGGAAATAAGGATAAGAAGAAATAAATAGGCCTTACTTGTAGTGGTGTCAGCAAAAGAACTCTCTATGCTTTCTCAAGTCTGGTAGAGATTTAAGGCTGAGTCCTTTTTTTCCTGGAATTACTTCCCTTGACTTGGGTGAATACATTTCTATCTATGGTTGTTGCCTGGGAGCCTTTTTTAGGTTATGCGCTCTCATCTACATTTCTTGTTGTTGGGATCCTTGTCACTATTGTAGGTAGCTATAGAATACTATACTAGCTTTCCTCTCTTGGCTAACTGGCCCCTGGGAAACATGCATGCATTTGCATCCTATGCTTATAAAAATCTGATTGTGTATAATCAGCTTCCAAAGAAATTAAGGCCCTTTATTTTATTATCTGAATTGAACTTCTGAGCATTTCTTTAGGATAGCGGCTTAGTCTGTTCAGGCTGATATAACAAAATACCAGAGCCTGGATAACTTATTAAGAACAGAAAAACTTTCTTACTATTTTGGAGACTGAAAGTTAGAGATGAGGGTGCCCACACGGTGAGGTGAGGGCCTTATTCGAAGCCACAGGCTTCTTTTGTCTCCTGACATGGGAGAAGGTTCAAGAGCCTGTCATGACTTAATCAGCAGTCAAAGGCCCTATCTCATGAATGTCATCATAATAGGCATTAAGATTTCAGCATACTAATTTTGGGAAGATAAACATTCAGACCTTAGCAGATAGGTTCTGAAAAGTGGTAGAATTCAATCATTTTGAAGTCTAATTTTATATTTTTTTTTCTTATTTTAAATTTTACTTTTTTTCGTGTTCCAAGATTTATTGTTTATATTTTTCTTCAATTCTGTACTGAGAAGATAGTATTTCTTTCATTTTTCCTTGCTGTAATTTGATTGACTTTATATTTTAGATTAATCTCTGATTGAGATAACCTTATTTTAAAAAAGTAAATCAAACTTCATTTGATTTCATGATTATTTCTGCTTGAAAAGTTACTGGCATACAGACAACAGATAGTCTTCTGCATTCTAAGGTTTATCTCCATCCTAACATCCTTTCTCTTTTATGAATGACATAAAATTCTCCTTGTTCTCTTCCAAATTTTTGGCTTCCCTAGCATCTTTTTCATATGACCTTAACAATGCAATATTGTAGTTCTTTGATGTTCTATTTGAGAACTGCTTTCGATCTCCCAAGCTAGCCTTACCCCTTTCTATGAATTCAATTGCTATTTGTATATAGATAATTATCAAATTTACATATCCACTTAAGAGTTTTCTCTTGAGATTTAGATGTGTATTTACTTTTCTACTTCATACCTTTGACCAAATTCTATGTCTAAAATTTAAAAAATGATTCTTACTGTCCCCCAACTTGCCCTTCCTTTAGTGCTTGCTATCTCAATAAATAGCTCTATAAATACCTTACTCCTAGTGTCTATGGAATTTTTATTTGACCCTAGATTTGTGTCTTAGCCCCATAGTCAGTCAATTATCAAGCATTAATTTCCCTGTCTAAATAGCTCCTAAGTCGATTACTTTTTTCTAATTTCCTTTGTTATCATCCTGACCCTACTAGTATCATTATTTACCTTGATAATTGTACCATCTCCTAGCCTATATGGGCCCCAGAGAGTTATTCTCTTTCAAGATAATCTCTACAATAAAATTAGAGACTTTTAAAAATTTAATTTCACTCTTCTAAATCTCTTTACCTTCTATTCTCATTAGAGCAAAAGTCCAAAATATTAACACTGCCCACATGGTATTGTTCAATGAGAAAAATCATGTTTGCCTCTTGCCCATCTCCTTTTAGGATACATTCTAGTCATTTAGTGGCCATTTCTTAAAAAATCTTCCCTGTTATTTTCATACATTACTGCATTATCTAAATCATATGATGCAAACCCTCTTTCCACCCACTCACACACTATATACACACATAACATCTTTGTTTATTTAACGTCATGCAAAACCCTCCTTAGGGAAGACTTGTGAACCCCAGGCAAGTTTGTTCTTGCCATGAATCATACCTTGTTCCTTGTGTTGCTCATTTATACTAGTTAGTTCCTTGTTTCTCTAATGCTGACTATAAGAGTATAGACATGAACATTTTGTTCATTATTGTTAGCCCAAAACCTAGAACAGTGCTTAACACAGAATAGGAACTTAAATACTTACTGAACAACTACAGTTTTAAATAACCAAGCTGCAGTTGAAGACCAGTAGCTTGAATGCGCAGAGTAGGTACAGAGGTGAAAGGGAATGATCCTTGATGCAGTTACTATAGCTGCAATAGGAACATTAAAAAAAAAAAAAAATGTCTCCAGAAAAAAAGTTCTGGAAGGCTTATAGATTTTTTTTTCCTCTGTGACTAGTGTAGTTCTGAAGCTACAGAAATTCAAGTGCAACGATAGAATTCTTTACTGTAGGACAGCTTGTTTATTCACATGATCAGATTAATAGACTCTTGTATGTTTGTGTTACTTTATTAATCTGGTTAAGAAATAGGGAAGAAAAGAAAGCATACTTCATTTAAAAGATGGTACCTCTATGCAGGAGAATTTAAGGCACTGAAAATTGTTCTTCATATTTTTGGTATCTTATATGACAATATATTTTAAATTTCATAACCATAGAATATCATTTCAACCAAAAAGTGTTATTACATAAAAGGACAGACCAATCCAATGTCTACGTAAGTTCAACTGATGTTTATGAAATGTCCAAGGTGCTCAATTAAGCTCAGTTTTATGACTTATTTTTAATATGAAAATTTCCATTTTTATTCTTAAGTTGAAAAATTTCTTTTTCTATTCATGCTATAATTATTTGGAAAAACAGAAGTTGCTATGCAGACGTGTGATGGATTATCATTCTTAAGAAAAAAACTATGCAGATACCCTAGTACTTCCTTTAGCTTCATATATACTTTGTTTACATTTTAAATAAAATGTTAGGCATAAAAACTTTAAGTTGCAATGCTGCTCTAAATAGAGGGCAAATTTCCAAATTATATTTTAAAAATTCCTTCCAGATTGGTGTCTGTTTACCACCTATTAGTAAGAAATTTGTAACTCAAAGTTAACATAAATTGCTAAATTTCAGTTATTTCTGTAGGATTTGCAATATAAGCACATCAACAATTAAGAGGAAAGCAGGGAATTTCTCAAATGTCCTCTACTTAAAAGAAATCCTGTCAGACTACATAGCAATTATGTCCTCTGATGAATAAGAGAATGAAAATAAGGAGATGTTGTTTTAGGATTGACATGTTCTATTTGGATAGAACTCATTTAAGAAGTCATGAGAAATAGCAAATCATTTATATTTTCAAGTTAAATTATATTCAAGGATAAACATGCTAGGTATCTGTGGAATCACTATATTCATGTTTTTTCTTGGTAATTATATTCTGATTTGAATGTTTTAACATTGTCAGTCATGAGACTTTTATAAGACTAATGATACTTTGTTTTTAATAATCAAGTTTAAGATATTCTATATTATGTCTTGGCCAGTTATGTCTTTCAGGAATAAAGCAATACAAGAGTAAACCAATCAACTCATCACCATCCCAAAACACTAAGTCCAGTTGTGTACATAAGACCTCTCATTCAATCTTTTCATGATATATTGTTGGAAATGCTGGGGAACAAACTATCTTTATTGTTCTTACTTATTATGATTCAAGAAACATACATTCCTTAGGATTTCTGGTTACTATCTTTACATCCGAAAGGAAACCACCTCTCAAGAGAAACAAACAAAACAGGGTTTTTATATCACTGAGCTACCAGATAACATCTTGTCTGGAGCATTAGCTTGGTACATACGTTTACATAAACTTGTAACTTGACTTTTATGTTAGGCACTTGAATACAATAATCTTCTATTTTCATCTGAAGCAATCAAGTTAACGGAAGAACCACAATTGTTCTTTCAACTTCAACAAGTATTAATTCTATGTAGTTAAAAGAAAAATATATTGTTCACACAAAAAATAGGTAGTATGATATAGATTACCCCAAGCATAGTACATACAGTTAGCAAGACTGTTTAGGGATACTAAATATTCATCAAATCAAATAGTGACACAGAGTTTTGGTCACTGTTAAGAGGAGATTTTCATTTTATACTTAAAATATATACTGTAATTTGAATGTTAATATAAGAATCAAAGCTTCATAACCTCTGATGCTACTTGTTATTTGAAAAAAAAATAGCAACAGATAAAAATAAGTAAATATAAAAATAATTTTAAGCATCAAAAAAAGATAATTTATAATTAAGTAGGCATTAGCTGAAGGATAAAACAGAAAATGCCTTCCCATTCCAAAGGGCAATACAGCAGAGAGTAGAGAAATGTCACAAGATACATGAAGTTCCTGATGTAAATAAGATTTAAGCTTCCAGGGCAGCAATATCTAGCAAACTCACTTAGGAAATGAACCATAAGAAGAAACAAAGTGCTGGACTTTGTGTTTGTAGTGCACTTTTTCTAATCCACTTAGAGCATCCTCACCCAACTGGAGTTAGGATTGGCAGCAAGCACTTTTTCTAATCCACTTAGAGCATCCTCACCCAACTGGAGTTAGAATTGGCAGCTAAGAACTACAGCTCTTGAGTAGAGAAGAGGCAAATATAAGTTTAACACACCCATGTAAACCCATTTGTGGTAACAAAGCCCAAATAACTCCCCCTGTCTGTTGGATATCAAAGTTACATTGCTATAACTAAATAAAGTCATCTCATCAAAAATAGAACAATGATCAATAATATTTAGGTAATAGATTTTTCATGTGCACAGCACTTTTATATCTTATACATGAAGCAAAAACTAAATTTAGCACTAAATAAAATGAAAATTCCCTTGATAATTATACACAACAGGTTAAAAAATTCATTGCAAATGACTACAAAAAAAAAGTTGATGGTGATATCTTAGATATTCTCAGAAAGGAAAGAAAATTTCATTATGTGGATTGACCCAATGAGCAATATATCAGAAGTTAGAAAAATGATGAAAATTTATATCTTCCTTTGTGGGTCTTCTTTATCCACAAGGAATTGCTGAATTTATTCTTTGTACTGATTTTACTTGTTCTCTGCCATAAACTAAAAAAAAAAAAGCCTGAAAAGAAAGTAAGTATAAAGGTATGTAACCATGGTTGGGCATTCTGTTAAGCAATGATGAAGAAACCTCTCCTCTGATTATAATTATCTTATGAAAAGAGAACAAACAGCATCTGTAACATTTTCAATCCTTTACTAATTTTTTTTGCGTGTGGAATGTATATTCACATCAATTACCCTTAACATTATTTTGAAAATGCTATTTGAGGGGCACCTGGGTGGCTCAGTTGTTAAGCATCTGCTTTAGGCTCAGGTCATGATCCCAGAGTCCTAGGATCAAGCCCCTCATTGGGCTTCTCCCTCTCTCACTCCTCCTGCTTGTGTTTCCTCTCTAGCTGTGTTTCTCTCTGTCAGATACATACATAAAATCTTAAAGCGCCCCCCCCAAAAAAAGAAAGAAAGAAAATGCTATTTGAAAAATATCAAATTCCTGAACTTTTTTTCTATATTGTGGATTGTTAATACTTTGATAATATCTTACATGGGTTAAAGTATTGGGAAAAAAAGACTTAATAGAGAAAATTAACCCTATAAATACATTTACTCAGTTTCATTGGAGAGTTCACACTACCATGCCAGAAAAAGTTGTTGGAATCCATTCACATAACAAATACTTAATTTTTACTCTGTGACTAGATTCTATGCTGGATGTTGGGGATGAAACACTAAATAATATGTGGTTTCTAGCTTTTAAAGGCTTATGAAAAGAGACAAGTATGTAATATGTGGATAAGAATTCTGTAGTGGGAAGGAAAATTTGTATTGGAAAGCTGTCTCCTAGCTGAGTGTTAAAAGTCAAGTAGGTATTTTCCAGGTGGATGGATGGAGGTGGAGGAAAGTCAGAGGTTGAGGAAAAGTCATTCTAAAAGAGTGTGAGGAGATGCCACCTAGTTAAAAGCCAGGGACACACTATATAAGCTCAGATGACATTGGCAGTGTTTCAAACACAGCTGAGAAATGTAGAACCCAGCTGCACATCTTATCCTAGTGACAATTCTATATTCAGTTAGGGGAATCATGAATTTTAGTTAATTCTGTCATTGAATTAGTCTATAGGTAGTAGCTGTTGACATACAAATGGAAGAAATAATTTAGAAAGAATATGTAATATGAAAATTAAAGAGAGCTAAGAACAGAGTTCTGGAAGCACCAGTTTTCCTAAAGAGAGGTGAACTAGAAGCCTCAGAAGATAGCTCAAGAGGAAGGGATTGATGAAATGTCAAATAAATGCTGCAGAGAATTTGAGTAAAATAAGGTGATAATCAACCTTTGATTGGCAATCAGGGCATCATTGGAGTAGTGCCTAACTACAGCCACTTGAAAAGTAAGTGGATGATGGAGAAGTGAAACAATTGATAATATTTCTCTCTTAAAACTTGCATTTCACAACAAAGAGAAATATAAATTGGTAGGTAGAACCAATGGTGGACTTTTTTTTTTCTTCATTTTTTTGGTTCCCTCATTACCTTATATATGGAAAAGAATGAAGTACAGACAGAAACAAAAGTAGAACAAAGAATAGCACTCCAGGTTGTCCCAAAGAAAATGTGAGATCATTTTAAAGACACAGATGTTGAAAAATCAAGCTTGATCATGAGTAGCTACAGTCCTCTGACACTGCGAAAGGACATAGTGGGTAGTACAGATGACTTCTGTATGATAAATGGATGTGCTTAGTATTCTTGATGTTCTCCAGAAAATGGATGGTAGAACGCTTTGTTGAGAGAAGGAAGGCTATCCATGCAGGCTTGAGGAAAATGAGCTTTGATATACTAGATAAGGAAGGTAGAAATGGTCAGGCAAATAGATGAGCAAGAATGTATATTTGACTTAGGTGGGAGACAGAATGAAAGAGCAAAAGATTTGGAGTAACAGGACAGACATGGAATGGAATTTGGACTCTGAGTAATGTTAGCTGATCATCTGGTGCAAATCAGTAAATATTTCTGAGTTTTCATGTTTGCAAGAAAAATGTAAAGAGTAATATCTGTTCTGCCATCTGTATATGATTATTTGGATGATATAATTATATATCATATATATGGCATATAATTATATATATAATTATGTGTGTAAAAGTAGATTATAAATCAAATTTATGATTAGTTTTTAATCAAGTCTATAAAATAAAAAGTACATGATGGCTATGTTGATCAGATAAAGAAGAAAATACACTTAAATAAAACCATAAGGTGGACAGTAAATGTTAACTTGTATAGGTATAATTTGTGATTTTACTTATGCTTCACCACCTTTATGAAATAGGCTGACATTTCATGGGTCAGGTTGTATGTAAGTGCTAGCAATTCAAATTCACCTTTCACTTGCTAAGTATGATAAAAGGATGTTCCTTTTTTTTTGCAAAGGCTAAATCTGCAAATAAATACGATGTAAACTTAATCTGTTCTGTTCATAGTCTCACTGTCACTTCAAGGTCCTTTAGGGATGCCATATGGGGTGGTATATTGCTTAGATGAAGTCTACAAATATGAACGGGTAATTTTTTTTGGAGTTTCTGCTAAGTCAAGTTAAGTTGAATGCAATGTCAAGCAAATAGCACATATCATTATTTCACAAAGGAAATAAGGATTTATTATCACTGAGGAAACAAATTCCCAAATTACATTTTACTGGATGTACAAAAATGCTTCTGTACTTCAAATCTGTCACTTACTTGAAGAGTCATGCTTTTCACTACAATAAATAAATTAATCATTTCCCAGTGAGTTACTGTGTTTACTAAAATGCTTACTGGTTTTATTTATTCTATTGAATGTTCACTAACAAATTAAACCATGATGAATTCTTATTGTTTCCTAAAATAAAGTTATGAGATGGAGAATAAGGTAATTATTGTCAGGAATAGCTTTCAACTTCTTTAATAATGAACTATTGAAAACAAGTCAGCCAAATGTTTTTAAACAAAATTTAATTTGTGCTCAGGAGGGAAAAGAAAAAAAGATAGCCCTCAAGTGATGTGGAGTATGCTTTAAAAAAATTTGCTCATCCCAAATGTATTCTTTAGAAAGCCAGGGAACAAACACAAATCAGTAACTCATTATATACCAACTAGAACTGTTTCCATTAAATTGTGAAAAATAATTCAAGAAAAATATATAATGTTAGGTGGCTATCACATTAAAATGTCAACATCTGAACTGTAGATAACTTTAATAGTGGATTTTCCTCTATACTTCCTCTAATATATAAGGATATTCTGACTGACCTTTATATATATTGACATATTTTGATATCATAAGATCCTCCCTAGTTTTATTAATCAGTATTTTCTCCTTCTTTATCAAAGTCACTCAGTATTACTTAGGATGGGGGAGGAGATGTCATTTTATATATATATATATATTTTTTTTTTAAGAAGTTATTTCTATGCCAACTATAAAAAATAATCAGACTCTGTAATTCTGGCTTTTAAGTGCCTTGTTTAATGGCTCCTGGTAGCTCAGTTGGTTGAGCATCTGACTTTTATTTTTGTCTCAGGTCATGGTCTCAGGGGTGTGAGATTGAGCCCCATGCCGGGCTCCACATGCAGTAGGGACTCTCCTTGAGATTTTCTTCCCTCCTCTCCACAGTGCTCTCTTTCTCTCTCAAATAAATAAATCTTTAAAAAAGAGAGAGAGAGAGATCTTTGTTATAATAATTCAATGAAAGGAGATGCTACCTTTAAGATGTTCTTTATGGATGAACATCAGAGTCCTTGAGGAATTTATATGAGAATTAAGATATTTCCTCCCTCTCGCCTCTAAATCAACTAATATTCCAGGTTGATTCTGATATTCTGGTTATGATTATGGTTTAACATTAAGAGAAATAAGTTGACTGGAAATTTCTTGATCATTTTGAATTATTGTTTAATTGCTCAAGGGGTATTATTTAAATCGTTTTTCAAAGATCACAAAAATTCTCATTAGTGACCTTTCTAGATCAGTTGCTGAATCTCACAGCTTAGCAAATAATCATTTGTCTTATAAATATGCACTGTAATTACCTATGGTTATTTATAGATAATAAACCCCACATTTTCTCCTGGCATGTTATTGTTGTTCAATGAGTATGAAAGGTTAGACCTGTTGGTTTTTACTTCTGTTACTTGATGTGTGACTTTACTTGAATTCTTGATGTTATCAGCTCCTCAGGAAAAGTGAATTATTGTATTGGAAGAATGTCTTGAGTACAGTAGGAAATATGGAATTTTCAGAATTTTAGGCTTGGCTGTATTTTTTCACTTAAGGAAAGGAACTGAGAAACAAATACACAGAATCTTCCTGATTCTTCTTAGCTGACTCCACAAAAAGTGAGGCAACAATTAATACTTCCATTGTCCTACAAAATGTGTGAAAGAATATAGTGGTGTTTTAACTCTGGATGAGAGTAATGAGGAAACCAAAGTTTCCATAACACTAAGTAAAGTGGACTATTCACACCTATGTTGGTTTTACGAATATAAATCCAGAACTTTTAGATATGATTGGTAGAAGAGATAAACTCTTCCAAACTTATACCACCATAGTGTAACTGGAATTAGCCATAATAAATTCTTCTATTAGTGAAGAAAAAAAATGTTGTGAATCAATTACCCAAGATTCAAACTAGATACAGGAGAGAAAATTAAGCTCAAAACATCAAGAAATAACAAGAGCACAAATTAAAACTAGAAAATCGCAACCAACACTGAAGAAATGCAAACAATTAGAAAAAAATATTATGAGCAATTATATGCCATTAAACTGGGCAATCTGAAAAATAAATTCCTAGAAACCGATAAACTACCAAAGCTGAAACAAAAGAAGGAGAAAATTTGAACAGACCCAGCAAAGACATTGGATCAGTAACCAAAAGTCTCCCAAGAACCAAGAGTCCAAAGCTGGATGGCTTTCCAGGGAAATTATATCAAACATTTAAAGAAGAATTAATACTTATTCCTCAGAAGCTGTTCCAAAAAAATAGAAATGGAAGGATAACTTCCAAACTCATTCTATGAGGCCAACATTACTTTGATTCCAAAACCAAAGACCCCACTAAAAAGGAGAATAGAGACCAATATCTCTGATGAACATGGATGTAAAAATTCTCAACAAGATCCTAGTTAACAGAATCTAAGAGTACTTAAAAGAATTATTCACCATGGGGCACCTGGGTGGCTCAGTTCAGCCTGGTTTTTGCTTTTGGTACATCTCATGGGTTGTGGAATTGAACCCCTAGTCAGGTTCTGTGCTCAGCATAAAGTCTATCCTTCTCCCTCTGATCATCCCTGGCTTGTGCTCTCTTTCTCAAGTAAATCTTAAAAACAATATTCACCATGATAAAATCAGATTTATTCTATTCCTGGGCAGCAGGGGTGGTTCAATATCTGTAAATCAATCAATGTGTCACACACCATTAATAAAAGAAAGGGCAAAAACCTTTCTATGATCCTCTCAATGGATGCAGAAAAATTATTTGACAAAATACAGCATCCTTTCTTGATAAAATCCCTCAACAAAGTAGGGGTAGAAGGAACATACCTCAACATCATAAAGGCCATATACAAAAGACTCACAGCGAATATCATCCTCAATGGGAAGAAACAGAGAATTTCTCCCTTAAGGTCAAGAACATGACAGTGATGTTGGCTTTCACCACTGTTGTTCAATAAAGTACTGGAAGTTCTAGCCTCAGCATTCAGACAATAAAAAGAAATAAAAGGCATCCAAATCAGCAAGGAAGAAGTCAAATACTCACTCTTCTCAGATTGCATGATACTCTATGTAAAAACCTGAAAGACTCCACCAGAACATTTCTAGAACTCATACTTGAATTAAGCAGTCTCAGAATTTAAAATCAGTGTACAGAAATCTGCATTTCTATACACCAATAATAAAGGAGCAGAAAGAGAAATCAAAGACTCCATCCCACTTACAATAGCACTAAAACCATAAGATACCTAAGATTAAACCTAACCAAACAGGTAAAAGATCAGTAACCTGAAAACTCTAGAGTGATTTTTGAAAGAAATGGAAGAGGACACAGAAATGAAAATAATTCCATGTTTTGGGGTTGGAAGAACAAATATTATTAAATGTCTATACTACACAAAGTAATCCATACATTCAATGCAATCCCTATCAAAGTAACACGACCTTGGGGTAGTTCTATTTTTTATTTTTTTAAGGAATCTCCACACTGTTTTCCAAAGTGGCTGCACCAAATTGCATTCCCACCAACAGTGTAAGAGGGTTCCCCTTTCTCCACAGCCTCTCCAACACTTGTTGTTTCCTGTCTTGTTAATTTTGGCCATTATGACTGGTGTACAGTGGTATCTCATGTGGTTCTGATTTGAAATTCCCTGATAGGAGATTCCTGAAAAAGTTAAAAGTAGTGGTACCCCATGACTCTGTAATTGCACTACTGGGTATTTACCCCAAAGATACAGATGTAGTGAAAAGAAGGGCCATATGCACACCAATGTTCATAGCAGCAATGGCCACAATTGCCAAAGTGCGGAAAGAGCCAAGGTGCCCTTCAACAGATGAATGGATAAAGAAAATGTGGTACATATATACAATGGAATACTATGCCTCCATCAGAAAGGATGAATATCCAACTTTTGTAGCAACATGGACTGGATTGGAAGAGATTATGCTGAGTGAAATCAGCCAAGTAGAAAAAGTCAAGTATCACATGGTTTCACTTACTTGTGGTGCATAAGGGTAATATATAGGACACTAGGAGAAGGAAAGGAAATGGGAAGTAGGGTAATTCGGGGAGAGAAATGAAATATGAGAGACTTTGGACTCAGAAACAAATTAAGGGTCTTGGAGGGAGGGGGTTGGGGGCTCGGAGCGCCTGGTGGTGGGTACTGAGGGCACGAATTACATGGAGCACTGGGTGTGGGGCATAAACAATGAATCTTCAAGCACTGAAAAAATAAAATTAAATTAAAAAAAACAAAGATAATATTTTACATAGCATAATAAACAAAAGTAATGGTGAATATTAATATAACATCCCTCCAAAGTATTAAAAAAAGCATAGTATAGATAACACAAAATCAACAAGGAAATTTTTAAAAATATATCAGAAACAGCTTAATAATTTAATAATTTTCATATAAAACAGCAAATAAGAAACTATATTGTAAACAATTTATATGTTTTGTTACAAAACTGTAAAACATCTGAATTACAAAATACTATTGCTGTTTTCTTAATCAAAGCAGAAAATATATAAACAAAGATAGATTTCCTTAAATATGTAGTGATATGATGGGGACGAGATTGTCTATTTGGGAACTGAATAAATCATGCTAATTGCTGCCTCTTTAAAAAAAAAAAACACACACCACCTTTATTCATAGAACTGGAACTAACAATCGTAAAATTTGTATGGAACCAAGAAAGACCCCAAATGTCCATAGTAATGTTGCAAAGGAAAAGCAAAGTGGGAGGCCTCTCAATCTCAGACTTCAAACTATATTACAAAGCTATAAAAATCAAGATAGTATGGTACTGGCACAAAAACAGAAACATGTATCAATGGAACAAGCTAGAGAACCCAGAAATGGGCTCACAACTGTGTGACCAACAAATCTTAGACAAAGCAGGAAAGAGTATCCAGTGGAAAAAAGTCTCTTCAAGAAATGGCTTTCAGAAAACGAGACGGAATGAAAATGGACCACTTTCTTATACTATATACAAAAATTCAAAATGGATGAGAGATCTAAGTGTCAGACAGAAAACCATCAAAATCCTAGAGGAGAAAGCAGGCAGCAACCTCTTTTACATTGGCTGCAGCAACTTACTAGACACACCTCTGGAGGCAAAGGAAATAAAGGCAAAAATGAACTATTGGAACCTCACGAAGATAAAAAACACTTCTGCATAGTGAAGGAAACAATAAAACTAAAAGGCAACTTATGTAATGGAAGAAAATATTTTCAAATGGCATATTGGATAAGGGGTTAGTATCCAAAATCTATAAAGAACTTATTAAACTCAGCACCTAAAATATAAATAATGCAGTTAGAAGTGGGCATAAGAGGCACTTTTCCAAAGAGGACATCCAGATGGCTGATAGACACATGGAAAAGTGCTCAGTATCACTCAACATCAGGGAAATGCTAAATTGAAACCAGGAGATATGACCTCAGACCTGCTGAAATTGGCTGAAATTAACCCAGGAAACAACAGATGTTGATGAGGATGTGGAGAAAGGGGAACCCTCTTACAGTGATGGTAGGAATGCAATCTGTTGCTGCTACTGTGGAAAACAGTATGGGGGTTCCTCAAAAAGTTAAAAATAGAACTGCCTTACAACCTAGCAATTGCACTACTAAGCTCTTACCCAAGTGATGCAAAAATGCTTATTCAAGGGGGCACATGCACCCCAATATTTATAGCAGCACTATCAACAATAGCCAAATTATGGAAAGAGCCCAAATGTCGATTGAATGATGAATGAAGAAGATGCAGTGTATATTGCCGGGGACCAGCCTCAGCAGAGATGTGGGTCCCGAACCAAGGGATGTCTGGCAGGCAAAAATAATGACACGGACACGGAGATTTGATGCAAGCTAACAGACCCGAGTCAGTCAGGAGAGACCTATGAAGCAGGTTCTGGCTCTGGCGCTGGCTCTGGCCCTGGTTCTGGCATTGGCTCTCGCTTCGCAGGTTCTCTCTTTGCAGTCTCTTTGGCTCTCAGGCTCTCGGCTCTTAGGCTCTTAGGCTCTCTGACTCTTAGGCTCTTAGGCTCTTAGGCGCTCAGGCTCTCTGGCTCTTAGACTCTCAGGCTCTCTGACTCTTAGGCTCTGCCTCTGCTTTTGTTTTTGCTTTTGTCTCTGTCTTTGCTTTTGCTTCTACTTTTGTCTCTCTTTTTGCTTCTGTCTCTGTCTTTGCTTTTGTTTCTGTCTCTCTTTTTTTTTATTTTTATTTTTATTTTTATTTATTTGACAGAGAGAAACACAGCCAGAGAGGGAACACAAGCAGAGGGAGTGAGAGAGGGAGAAGCAGGCTTCCCGCCGAGCAGGGAGCCCGATGTGGGACTCGAACCCGGGTCTCCGGGATCCTGGCCTGAGCCGAAGGCAGTTGCCCAACCAACTGAGCCACCCAGGCGCCCCTGTTTCTGTCTCTCTTGACTGTCAAGGGTCCCAGATTTTTATTATTCCAAAGTGAAGAGGTTGGGGGATGCAGTTAAGTTAAAGTTTAAGAAAGTGATATTTTTGATTACACGGTGTCTTTGTTAGAGAAACATAGTGCTTTGATTAATGAAGCATGTTTTTGCAGGTGCACCTATCTACAGTTCAGAGTTGACTTCCTAAACCAAACCAAGGACATGTTGTTCAGTAAGGTTTTTACAGTTTCTACATTTGGAGCTTAGACGATAAAGGGCAGAGTAATGATATGGTGTTTTTTAAGCAGGTCTTACAAACAAGAAGGCAATTGAAAGGCTTAGATAAGTTATGTACAAAGTTTTAGCTACATAATTAATACAATGACCAAAAGTTAGTCTGTTTGGCATCAAGGAGAAAAATAACTTCTTTTGCAAAGGTAAAAGCATTTGCTCAAGCCTGTTTTCCAAGACTGGATTTAGAACTCTTCATTTATGGATCCTTTGTGTGCATGTCAATGTCCTTGTTAGTATAGTTTTATTTCTTATATTAAGCCCTTTATTTAACCATTTAAAAGCCCTGACAATCTCCTCCATAGATCTGAAGGATATCTAAGATTAAACTGTTTTTAATGATGGTAAGTAGAAACAAAAGTATTTACTTGAGTAAATAAAGTAAGATGAAATAGTGTCAAAGAATTTATGGTAGTTAAACAGACAAGGAACAATGGAAACAAATATTTTTTGGTGTCAGTGATTGCAACTTTGCAGAGCTCTTTCACTTTGAGGGAGGATCATGGCTCTCCATGCCTTGGATGAGCGCTTGCCCAGGTGCATGTCCCAAGGACACAAAGGACATATTCTCCGGCCCACAGGGTATGTTTCCTTCCAGATTCTTGGTGGGGAAAGCCTGGAGGGACTTTCATCCACATTCATGGGTACCTCCACCAAAGTTTTCTGGTGGCTTGCGGCATGGCGGGAGGGGTGGATCATGCCATTCCTGACAGTATATATACGTATTAGTGTGTATATATACACATCAATGGGATATTCTAATGGCATATCACTCAGCGATCAGAATGAATGAAATCTTGCCATTCTCAACAAAGTGGATGGGACAGAGTATATTATGTTAAGTGAAGTGAGACAGTCAGAGAAAGACAAATATATGACTTCACTCATATATGGAATTTAAGAACCAAAACAGATGAACACAGGGGAAAGGAAAGAAAAAGAAAATTATAGGAAAACAAGGAGTCAAACCATAAGAGAAACAATCGTAGAGAATGAACTGAGGTTTGCTGGAGGAGAGGTGGTTTGGGGGATGGGCTAAGAAGGACACATTAAGATGAGCACTGGATGTTGTATGTAAATGATGAATCACTAGATTCTACTGAAACCAATACTATACTATATGTTAACTAAGTTGAATTTAAATAATTAAAAAAATACAGTGAATAGTTAATTACATGGATATGTATATGTATATAATCTTTATTTCCAGAATAGATGATTTTTTTAGGTATTTCAATAAACACTTCACTGTAACATTTGTAAAACAAAGTCCTCTCCCAAAATTGACTTCCCCCTAAATGTGCAATCTGTAAAATTTGAAATATTCCTTGTGAGATAAACAATATCTTATAATCATCAAATGCTGGTATTTAAACATATTCTCCAATTAGATGTTAGAAACTCCGTAAGTTCATAAATTCTAAATTAATTGTATTATTTCACACACAAAAAAAAGAGCAGATGAGAATTCTTTCACAAGCTAGTTGTTAATGGATCTTCACACCTCTTTCCTAAACTTGTGGGGACAATGTATTGTGTGTTTCTATTTGTCACATCTCAAATGTTAAAGTGCACAAGAATCACGTGACTATCTTGGTAGAGTGTAATTATCACTAATTATGGGTGAGATGTTAGGCAAAGGAGTTAGGGGTAAGGAGATGTTGTCTATTAAGTGGTTTCACAATTTCTCACTTTGCTGAGTTCTAGATGCTTTGTATATAGGATATTAAAAATAGCTGATTATTTACTTTTACCACACTGTTTTCCCTTTAGATGGTCTGATTCCTTGATATCTTCTATACAGCTAAATAAGTCCGAATTTGGGTGCCTGGGTGGCGCAGTTGGTTAAGACACTGCCCTCGGCTCAGGTCATGATCCTGGAAGTCCCTGGATTGAGTCCCACATCAGGCTCTCAGCTGCACGGGGAGTCTGCTTCTCCCTTTGAACTTCTCCCCTCATGTTCTCTCTCACTCACTCTCTGTCTCTCAAAAAAGAAAAAAAAAAGCCAGGATTCAAGAGGAACAACTACTTTTAGTTATTTAAAGTTTTGTTCTCATTTTAATTATCTGAAATCATGAGTCTTAAAATTGATGGCATTTCTTAATTTGATAATTTTTTTGTATTCTTAGCTTTTATTATTCTTTTTTCTATTTTCTATTCTTATAGCTTTTATTTTATTATTCTTTTATTTTACATGAATCAAGAATCCTGCCTCTTACAATCAGCGGAATCACAGATTTCAAAAAGCATAAACAAAAAATAAAGACAAACCAAGATACAGACTTTTAAGTACAGAGAACAAACTGCGATGGTTACAGAGGGGAGATGGTTGTGGGGATGGGTGATATGGGAGATACAGATCAAGAGTACACTTACCATGGTGAGCACTGAGGAATGTATAGGATAGTTGAATCACTACATTGTACACCTGAAACTAAGAGAATACTGTATGTTAACTATCCTGGA
Organism: Spilogale gracilis; assembly: GCA_004023965.1. Lineage (NCBI taxonomy): Eukaryota > Metazoa > Chordata > Mammalia > Carnivora > Mephitidae > Spilogale > Spilogale gracilis. The sequence goes on along the minus strand of PITA01020863.1, from coordinate 15,958 downwards.
ATTAAAACAAAGCAAAACAAAAAACTTAAAAAGCAGCAGGATTGCTAATGTGTCCTGTATGTAACTGATCGTCTTCTGCAGAAGCACAGCTTGGGCTTCTGAAGGCTTTGCTATAGCAAATGATGCCATAGATTCTGCTGCAAGCAATAGGTAAACAAGACAAAAATCACACAGGGTATAAAATGGCAAATGTACAGGAATCTCATATTGTATTCTGCACAGATTTTCCTTCTGGGCCCATAGGAAACAATCACAGACCTGCAAAAAAAGGCTTTTTCTTTTGCTGTTCCTTCTGAGACTCTGCTCTCAAAGCCACTTACATCCTATGGGGAAGGGTGACAATGGTCAACATTTCTATCTGAGAATGGCTGGTATTTTTCTTCTTCCAAATACATATTTGGCAAAATTTTTAAAACATTTTTGGATTTCCACAATAAGGGCCTCTCTGTTAGGCTGATTTAGGGCCAAATGACAATGAAAGTTTTTATTTTATTTTATTTTATTTTATTTTATTTTATTTTATTTTATTTTATTTTATTTTATTTTATTTTATTATTTATTTGACAGAGAGAAACACAGCGAGAGAGTGAACACAAGCAGGAGGAGTGAGAGAGGGAGAAGCAGGCTTCCCACTGAGCAGGGAGCCTGATCTGGGGCTCCATCCAGGGACTCCGGGATCATGACCTGAGCCGAAGGCAGACGCTTAACCAACTGAGCCACATAGGCACCCCAACAATGAAGGTTTCTTTTCCTCCACCAACCAGTCCAGGTGCAAGGGAAAGAAGTTTACAGATTATATATATAAATATATTTATATATATATTTTTATATACATATATATTTTTTTTTTACTGAAAACAAGTAAAATACTATGGATGAGACAGGTTTCTAAACTTAATGTAAAGTAATGTTAGAAAATGTTCATTTAAAAATTACATTTATCACTTTTATCTGTATTTATTGAGCATATATGTACGCTGTAGTTACCCCAACCTTAACTACCATTCTAATTACAAACTATTGGTGATATTTTAGCCTTGTTATGTTTCTTACATAAATGTAAGACCTAAGCCTTAAAGGACACCTTACATGCTCCTTCACTCCCAAGAGCACATAAAAATAGATGCTCTGAATTGGCTCTGTTTCCCGAGAAGGGCAAACTAGCCCTTTATTAATTTGCTGTTTTTAGGCTCTATCAGAGTATCTGTCATTATTGGTCATAACAATATTTCACCTCATTCTAAATTCAGATGAAGTAATGGCCTACCAGCACTGGTACCAAAAGTGACATTGTAATTTAGGGAAAACACAAAAATGTGGAAATGATAAGCTATAATCCTTTATTTCCAAACATAAAAGAACTATGGCCTTATATTTTAAAGCAGCTCAGTGATAAGGGAAAGTAAACAGCAATTTATAGTCAAATATAAGTGGACCTTGGAAGTGGACTAGTTTAAATTGATTTAAAATAATGAGTCTACAATCAAAATTAAAAGAGTCTCATTTTCCATATTCTTTCACTAAGTAGAATTTCATGCAACAGAATGCCTAAGTTATTGAATTAATCCTTTTCTTATCCTAGTTATATCATGGTCTCCTAAATTTACTCATTTTTCTCCTCTGGTGAAAAATGATTGTCCATAAATATCAGTGGCTGAAACATTAAGAAATCTAGTGGTAATTCTGTAACTTAATATCTAGTTTTATACAACCATGGAGTAATATAAATGATTGATGTTTTGTATTTTTTTTCCTTGTTCAACTCTATAGTCAGCTTAATTAAGACACTACTAGTGCTAATGGAAAAGTTATCATTCATTTCTTCAAATTTCCCTAATTTAGGCTTCTATTACTTTGTTAGAAAGTACACTAGTTGACTGCAGTTGCATATCAGACCAGTAGTGTTTGGAAAAGGATATTTCAAATTAAAAAAAAATTCTTTAAAATTTAAAGTTTTATAATTGTTTCAAGGACAAGACATTTAAGCACTTAGTATGTGTGAATGTGAGTATAGCTATTCCCATATTTATTACTAGAGTACAGTTGTGGGGACTAGACAATAAGTTTTGATGTAACATTTTTTTTCTTTTTATAGTTTGCTTTTGAAGTTACAGTAGGAAAGCTTTCCAGTTGCCAACAACTTATGTTATAAAGACTAAATAATGGTAAAAACTCTTTTTACACTGTCATGATTTTCCAGTATGCTAGTGAATTCAATCAGAATTTTCTGCTAAATGCTGACAGAGTCTACTCCTACTATTCTTCTTGTATTATCTTCCCATATTCTATCCTTGGGCTCCGTCCATTCTCCTACATCAAAATACCAAAGACCGTGACTTGAATGCTTCAAGAAATTTACTTGTGTCTCACTTATATAGGTGCATGCCATAGGCGAATTTATTTGCAAGTTTATTTGCTTGCCAAAGTAAACATTTAGACCGTCTCTGGTTAAAAATTTTGATTTATCGCTTTTAGCTCTTTTTTAAAGATTTTTCTTGAGAGAGAGAGAGAGAGAGAGAGAGAGAGAGAGAGAGAGAGAGAACAGAGTGAGAGAGCACAAGTGGCGGGGAGCACAGGGGGAGGGAGAAGCAGACTCCTCGCTGAGCAGCGAGCCCATTGCAGGGCTTGATCCCAGGACTCTGGGATTATGACCTGAGCTGAAGGCAAGATGGGTAACAGACTGAGCCACCCAGGTGCTCCTAGTCACTTTCAAAACATATTTATGATTTTGTTTTTCCTATATTTGGCCAATTTGTTTTTTCCCTAAATAGATTTTTTTTTTTTTGTCCAGGGAATAAGAATCGGGAAGCTAATCTGGTATGTTTTGAAATAATCTATTCCTCAATTCTTATAAACATCTTAAAGTTAATATTCTAAAATGTTAAGGAGACTATTCCCTTACACTTCATAAGCATGCTTAGGTTTGGCAAAAACAAAAAATGACAGATATTTGTTAAGTCTATTAATGCCATGAATATATCACTTTTTCAAATGTTGAAATGTTGTCCCAGATTCTTCAAAAGTTCATACACTCATACCTGAGTATAAGAATAGCTGTGATACATCTGGAAATTGTTTCTTTAATACAAGGCAAACACACACACAGAATTTCCAAGTTAGGGAAACTTGGAAAAATGAAAGACTTCTAGGAGTTTCCATCTCAACTCTGCCTGTCTTTAAAACATATAAAGTAGGGAAGAGGATCAAGGATTCCTTATGATTAAGGTTCAATTCCCTACAAGGTGCCTGGGTGACTCAGTTGTTAAAGTATCAAACTCTTGGTTTCAGCTCAGGTCATGATCTTAGAATCCTGAGATGGAATCCTTCATCAGCAGCCCTCCGCACCACTGCATGGGGAGTCTGCTCTTTCTTCCTCTTTCTGCCCTTCCCCCTACTTGTGTGCGCTTTCTCTCTTTCTCAAATACATAAATCTTTAAAAAAAGAGATTCAATTCCCTGCATTTTTCCTTAAGCAGTCTAGGTCTCTAATGTCAGTTGAATATTTCTAAGCATTAATTTATATTCTTCTCTTTCTCTTCTTCCACAGCATTCCTTTCATGCAGTGTTGTCTTCTGTAGCACAGTGAACTTGGGATCTTTTCCAATTCAGATATCTTTAGTCATGCGTAAAGGACTCTTATTACAAATTAGATGTTGATGTAAGTTAAAGAGATACAAGTACATATTTGCAAATTGCTTACTTAAAATGGTACAGTTTCAAATTTAACTAAATTAATTTTTATTCAATGGTCCTTTTGATGGATGATTTTACTTCTGTCGGTGCCCAACTTTGCTCCTTACACCTTTGTTCCTTTTCTTTCTACCTCCATCACACATGCAACACACAGTCTCCTTATTTCCCTGAAAAAAAAAAAAAAAGATGTTTAGAAATTTTCCTATGTATATCCCCATTTGTCTTACCACTGACTACAAACTGAAGTCACTGTGAACCCACTTCTTTAATTCAATGAATTTTTTCACATTATCTGAGTTACATCGTTCTATATAATTTAAATGGACTATCCCTAATTTTCAGTGTTTCAACTTATTTAATTATTGTGAGCTGATCATTTTATCTAGCACAGTAATTAAAATCACAGCTTCAATAAATGGTGTCTTATTTTTCTTCTAGTCCATCCCTCTCTTGTTTTTAATGCCTACTTCCTCAATTCTTGGTCATTTCATCCTATGCTCTGCCCAGTTCTTTATTTCTTACTTTGCAGTCATAAACTCTCTAATTCATATACTTTTGCTCCCTATACAAACACACACAGACTCACATTCACATTCTGGGAATCAGTATAGCTCAGTAAATAAGACCACATTAAAAAAATAATCATGTGGAACTACAAACCACAAAAATCATCAAATATGTTACAAACCTATAATATATAGGTTTATAATATTACAAAGCCAAAGACTTTACTTCTTACAAAGTGTAAGATTTGATTTTCTGGATCAAATAATTTCTTCCTCTCTCCTTTCTTTTTTTCCCCTGATTCTTCTGCTCTTCTTGTTTCTTCTTCTTCCCCTTCCTCTTCTTGCTATTTCTCCTTGTGTATTACATACATTTTTGAAGATAAATAATAACACATTTTATGCCTTATCTTTGTAGCAATCAGGTAGATATAAAATATAAGCCCATCAAAATTTATAATTTCTTTCCTACTTTTGGTATGAAAAATGTCTGGCCTTTTTAAATTGATTCATATCTGAATAGGTGTTTTCTGGGATAGTTCTCTTCTTTAGAGTGATATTCTCTTGCCACCATAAATGGATTAATCAGGCTGAGATCTATTCTTGAAACCTGTGTCTCCCTCTGCTTATCTGTGTCCATCCAATCTTGGTTATTAGATGGTATGTCTGTCTTAACTTCCTTCATTTACTTTGTTATGCCTCAGTAGCCTTTCATTATAAATAGTAGTGTTATCCAGAATTTTTCTGCCCCTCCATCAGGGAAATGTCAGTGGAGTCAGTTGTTTTCTCAGGATTTTTTCTTAAATCATTGACTGACAATATATTACTGGACATTCTACCTAATGGTAAATATGTGAACATTCATCTGATAAATCTTCACCATTCTTGGTATAGTTCTTATTTCTGTAAATATTTATTTGTTTTTCCTCACCGTTTCTTGTGCCTACCATTCCTTATGTAGAGGAAAATGCATGTCTCTTGTGGCAGGGTTCAAGAGTATCCACTCCTCTTCTGCATTTCTTGCCTCCCCTTTCAGTTAGGGAGACCATAAGATCAATTCTGCTCAGTAGAATGTGAGTGGAAGTAACTTGTGGTCATGTGACTTGAAGCCATAGACCTGACAGAGGCATCCAGAGACAACATTATCTCATGAAGAGCTACCCAGCAGAACTATCCAAACCATGCCAAACTGTGCTTGAGTGAAACACAAGCTTTTTTTTTTTTTTTTAGTTTTTTATTGTAATTCCAGTACAGTTAACATATAGTGTTATATTAGTTTCAGGTGTACAGTACAGTGATTTCAACAGTTCTGTATATTACACAGTGCTCCATCACAAGTGTACTCTTAATCCCATTCACCTATTTCACTCATGCCCCCACCCACTTCCCCTCTGGTAAACATCATTTTGTTCTCTCTAAAGTTAAGGGTGTGTCTTGGTTTCTCTCTATTTTATTTGCTCAGTTGTTTCTCAAATGAGTGAGTGAATCATTTGGTATTTGAGTGAATCTATGAGTGAATCATCTGGTATTTGTCTTTCTCTGACTGACTTATTTTACATAGCATTATACTCTAGCTCCGTCCATGTTGTTGCAAATGGCAAGATTTCATTCTTTTTTATAGTTAAATAATATTTATACGTGTGTGTGAACACTACATCTTCTTTATGCATTCATCTTTTGATGGACACTTGGGCTGCTTCCACAATTTGGCTATTGAAATAACGCTATAATAAACATAAAGGGGCATGTATCTCTTTGACTTAGGGCTTTTGTATTTTAAGGGTCAATATCCAGTAGTATGATTAATGGATGATAAGGTAGTTCCATTTTTCAATTTTTAGAGAAATTTTCATACTGTTTCCACAGTGGCCACATGAGTTTGCATTTGTATCAAAAGTGTACTAAGGTTCCTTTTTCTCCACATCCTTGCCATTTGATTTTAGAGATTTTGACAGGTGTGAGGTAATATCTCATTGTAGTTTTGATATTCATTTCCTTGATGATAAGTGATATTGAATGTCTTTTTTATGTGTCTGTTGGCCATGTGTATGTTGTCTTCAGAAAAATGTCTGTTCATGCCTTCTGGCAACTTTTAAACTGGATTGCGTTTTTTCTGGGGGTGGAGTGGTATAAGTTCTTCATATATTTTGGTTATTAACCCTTTTTCAGATATGATATTTGCAAATATCTTCTCCTATTCAGTAGGCTGCCTTTTAGTTTTGTTCTTTTAATGTGCAGACACTTTTTATCTTGATGCATTCTCAATAGTTTTTGTTTTTATTTCCCTTGCCCCAGTAGACATATCTAGAAAAATGTTGTTATAGTATTAAGCTTCTATTTTATTAAGACATTGGGTTATGGGGATTGTTAGAGTAGATACTGCTAATAACCTCAGTAAGTATACCCCTAAGTTATTAAAAAACATAATAGAAGGGGTGCCTGGGTGGCTCAGTTGGTTAGGCGACTGCCTTTGGCTTGGGTCATGATTGAGCCCCGCATCTGGCTCCCTGCTTGGTGGGAAGCCTGATTCTCCCTTTCTCACTCCCCCAGCTTGTGTTCCCTCTCTCACTGTGTTTCTCTCTGTCAAATAAATGAATAAAATCTTAAAAAAAAAACAATAGAAGAAACAGTGAAGGATTCCTATATTCACTAAATTTTCTATATGTTAAAACCATTTGTAAAATATACTTCTTATTTTATTCATCTTTTGTGTTACAACTACATTTACGAAATACTTACAGGTATATTTTTCTGTTATGGCTAATGGATTTTTAATGGTTGATTTGCTCTAAAAAACTGGAATTGTGATTCACTGTTGGGTAATTAAGATTAATACAACTTGATCAATGGAAACCCATTTGAGCTTGAATGTTGTACTTCTGTAAGGAATACCATCAAACAGTGTTTAAATAATCTTAATATCTGACAACAACAAGGAGCTACTCTGTTCATTTTTTTCCCAGGCTCAGGATATGTAATCAGCCATTTATTAAGAAACAAATTCCTTTTAGTGGAGAAGAATATGAAATGTCAGATTTTGAACTCTAGGGATGCATATCAGATTCTTTCCAGTGTTTAATAGAGCTGAGCAGAGTGGTATCAGGTTTTAACATTGTTAATAAGAGAAAATTACTTTTTCTAGAGCATACCTAAATGATTTTTATGTCTTATCCAAATTGTACTCCATTTCCTTTTGTTTCGTGAATCTTACATATTTTATTCATCATGATTTTATATTGATTCTGTGGACAGACCAGTTTATTGTACTTGTCTAAATAATATATGGATAGCTAATTCTCATCACATACTAAGTCTCATGCTTCTTAGGAATCGCCTTTCAAAACTCTGAAAGCCCCTTATTCCATAAGGTTTCTTCTGAAGAAATTGTTGGTCAGATTTTCTGCGGACACTACTCTGATCAAGAGAATCCTACAAAAAAGGATTCAGTATGTATAGGAAAATAGAATGATCTGGTATTAATGTAAGCATTCTGATATAAATCTAAAATTAGAACATACAATCAGACAAATACATTTTTATATATGTGTAAATGTAAAGACAAAAAAATTCTTTTTTAAGTGGTATATATATATCACTCTACATTATTTAATTAAAGACCTAATTTTACTGGAAATAATCAATGTATAGAAGAGGAATTTTTTTTTTCTCTACCCTTCTAAGTTCTTTGGCTGGTCCAATAATCAAATTGACATAAGACAAATTATCTAGAGCAAAACTAACTTATTTGCATATTATAGGTTGCACAAAGCAATGAGATTCAAGGGCAAACTGGGCAATTGAAGGTTATATGCCATCTTGACCTAGGGAATAGGGGTCTGAAGCTTCAAAAGGGCAGAGAGTAATTCACAGGGTGATAAGAAGAACAGATGTTTGGTAATTAGATATTTGTCCTGCCATATAGATGGGTCATTCGGATAAAAATGTTTTCTTGGTTATAGCTCTCTGCCTGGACCAGGATACCTATTTAAGTTCTTTTAGGTAGTTTATGGAGAGATAAAACTTTTTCTTGAATCTGTTGACTTGATTGCCTTCAACTCAAAATAGTCTGCATGCCAAAGTGGCACATTTTGGGAAGACTTATTTTGAACCTCTTCACATGAGATAGAAACTCCTGGAAACCCTAATGTTTCTTAATGTTAGTAGAATAGAGAAAGAAAAAGAACAGAAAAAATGTCTTATTAAGGGTTTCAATAGTGACTTAATTATAGTTATAATACAAACCTAAAGTAATAATTAAAAATGGAATGCTTAATGGATTTTTGCTTGTTAAGGGAAGTGGTATAGTATGAATGCTGAAAAGTACAACATGGAGTTGAGAATTGAGTATTTGGAGGGGATTCAAATAGCATCCAAGTATTTTCAAACATGATGAATATCCATTACTAATAGCTCTATTAATAAGTTGTATGAGATGATTAAAATTGTATTTCAGGGAAATACAACACCTATTTAATAAATTATGGGGAGAATATCAAATGTCTAAGATTATGACAAAGAAGCAAGTAGTTACAGGCTTGTTTTTTTTGTTTTTATTGTTTAAAGAAATATATGGAGAATTTTTAGGCTTCTGCATGGATAAAATAAAACAAAAATGGTTCATAATTTAAAAAAATCTCATGAGCTGCAAAAAGTGAAATCAGTATAAAAGATTTCATGAAGTTTGTCCAGTACTGGATAGGTGAGGGGACAGGAGGCAAATGAAATGGACAAGCCAAAAATTGTACTTTAACATAAGCAAAATTATATGTATGGTATCCCAATATTCAGAAGCAATCCTCCCTTTCTTGGCAGTGACCCAAAACACAGATAGGTTCTTGAGACCACATTGGTCATTTCTTACTCAAACTTCCTCGGCCCTGAGTAATTTCCAATAAATTAAAAGTCTGATGGGAATTATAATTCCTTACATTCAGACCCCAGATGGTTCTTTTACAAAGAACTCTTAAGTGTAATATCAATGAAGAAACATAATCTAATAGGTTTGAGATGGAGCTACACTTGATATTATAAGGATGAATCATACATGCATATGAAATGCAATAACACTGGTGATTAAAATTAACTCAAATATAGAAGAAATTACTATAAGCAAAGTTTATTACCTTCATGATGGCAGCATCCCACACAGTTTGTCCCTTGAGTCATAAAGAAGCTCTTTTAGAAATCATAATGCAAAAATAGTCTTCAGTTTCATTACAGTTTGGGGCCAAAGGTCTCAATATAATTTACAAATTAATTAAATAAACCTTGGCAGCAGTAAGAAAATATTATGAGGGGAATCTATAGAATGCCATTTTAGATAAGCCAATTTATTCTCTTTAATGAAATTGTTCAAATTATGTTTACAATTTTTATGTCTTTCTAAAATATTTTTTTTTCCCCTTTGGAAAGTAAATTTCAGTCAGATTGCAGCCTATCACTACTTCTGTTATACAACTTCAGATTTTATAACATTCTGTCTAAAAGACATTTTTTAAGCAACTGAACTTTTCAAAACCTTCTGTACACATTAGGTTAAAAAAGAGAACACTGACAACATACACTAAATTTTTAAGTATAACACAGAAGCAAAGTGAGTTGATATTCCACCACTGAATCAGGGACATAAAACACCTTTTGGGAAGTAATTTTCCCAAATTCTTAGAAGAAAAATTATTTCTCTTCTAAAATGTAAGATAGAAATATTCACCTCTGATGAGGACACAAATTTGAGTTGAACCTTCAAAAAAAAATTTTTTAAATGGCATTTGTCTCTCTTCTCCTACTGTGTGGCCTCCTTTGAGTCCGTCTCCCAAGAGCCACAATATTTCTGCATGTCTTTCTGACTGTTCAGTCTAGAAACCTCTGCCCAAGATCAGCACCTGATTTCACACACGCTCCAAATGCCAATCTTTCAACTTAGCCTTCTGCAGGTGGATCCCTGATAGGTAATATAGATATAAATAATAATATAGAGAGTCAAGATGGCAGAAGGCCAGGTGACCACATTTCGGGGAGCTCCCTGAAGAGAGCTGAATTCCAGCAAAAAAAAAACCACTACAAGACCACTGTGAACACCCATGAAATCAGCCTGAAATGTGATATTTCCCACTTCGGGACCGCCACGAGAGACAAGGAACATCGACAAAAAGGTAGAAACAAATAAGAGGGTCTGGAGACTTGCCCCCAGAGACAGGGGAGTGGGGGAGGAAGCCCGCAGAGCTGAACCATTGAAAACGTACCCCAAAGCAAAAGTGCTCTGTGAGTGAGGAATAACAGCAGTAACAGCCTGAATGGGGGCTAGACAGAAACGGGAACACAGCAGAGCACAGGGCAAGGGAAGGAGACTTTTTAAAATTTATTCCCTGCCACCGGGCCCCCACGTGCCGTGCTGCGCTGCGCTGCCGGGCCCCCGTGCGCCGCGACGCAAGGCTGGGTCCCCGTGCGCCGTGCCGCCGGGCCCCCGTGTGCCGCCACCACCAGAGCCGCCGCCACCGGAGCGGCCACAGCTGCTGGGAAAGCAGCGGGAGTGGATTCTATTTTTACGCCGCTGCCCTTCTCTCCCGTTTCTCTCCACACCGTGGGCCGCGTGCAGACCCCCCCAGGGAAGGCGTTTTTACAGACTTGCATGGGACCGGAGAGGCCGCGGGTCCCGTGTGCAGACAAAGTCGCACGATCCAAAAGGAGTTGTGGCTATGAGGTGTGGGAGTCGAACGACAAGTGGGGGCGGGAGCAGAAATCAATACAACACCTGCACCAGCCCGGCTGTGACAGACTGCCAACCGGGATGCTGGAAAGAGCCCCTCCTTGTGTAGAGGCTCTCTCTGGGAGGGAGGTCTGGGCACAGACATCTTGCTCCAACCTGACTACCTCAACAGCTGGAAAAAGACAAAAGAACAACGCTCCACTACCAGCGAATTGTAACCTGATAACCTGGTTACCATTGAGACCAGCCTCTAGCTGGGGGCCGAGAGACTCAGCCTAGGTAGAAGGACTGAAAGGTAACAGCACGCCCCTGCCCCCAGAAAGCAAATCAGAAGCTCAGGAGGACAACATTCCAATGCAAAACCCCAAATCGGGGGAAAGGCAATTTATTAAACTCCTGGCACTGACTACAAGTACCAAAAGCCCTACAACTCATTGATACAGTTTTCCACCTCATTTACTTTTTTAAACATTTTTCTATTTTTACTTTTAAAGCTTCCGCTTTAAGCTTAAAAATACATTCTCACGGTTTTTCTTCTTTCAATTTTTAGACGTCTTCTTATCACAGCATGATACCCAATACAACACCCCATAACATTTATTTTTTTTTATTTTTTTTATTCTATTTTATTTTTTTTCATTTTTTTCTCTTTTTTACCCTGAAATTCTTAAAAACGCACCCCTGTATTTCCTGCTTCTGTTGTTGCCTCTTGTTTTCCTGTTCGCTCTCTCTGTTTTTCCCTTTCTTCTCTCCTCTTTCTTCTCTCTTTTACGTGTACATGTAGATACAAGCTTCAAGTCAATCCCACATCCCTATTCAATACTACCCCTATATACAACCAGTTCTAATCCCCCTATATCTTTTGAAAGTGGGCTCCTCCAACAATAACAACAAGACAAACTCGGGAGCATCTGAAACGCATTCCTTGCCCACAAGGAGTGTCTGCCCTCACCTTCCCGCCCTAGTTTGTCAGTGTGTCTGTGTAATTGTCTTTGCTTCTATATTATATAAATACTGGTCTTGGGGGTCATATAGGTTGGGCTTCACTTTTTGATCTCTTCATTTACCCTTGATAACCCTTTTCCTTACCCTGTACAGTTTTGTACCATATAAATCCTACCACCAGGCCCCGCTCTGGCAGGGGTTTCTTTTCTTGCTTCCACTCTTCCGTTTTCTTTTTTGTTTCACCTCTCTTTTCGGTGGTGAATTCTGTTTGCTCCAAAACCTACCAACGACCAATCCACCTAGATAGTGGCTGATATATCTAGCCATACATCCCCTCAACCACTCCTCGCCACAATGACTCAGAGAAGGAACACCCAACAGAAGAAGAACCCTGAGACTGCAACCTCAGTCACAGAACTACTGGAAATGAACATAAACAATATGACAGATATGGAATTCAGGGCAGCAATAGTCCAAGCAATAGTCAATTTAGAAAATAACATTAGTCTCAAAGTGGAAGCCATAGTAACAGAAGTGAACACTGAGGTTAGAAAGGCGTTAGATGAGATGCAATCTAACTTAAATATGCTAACAGCCAGAGTAAGTGAAGCTGAAGATTGTATCTGTGATTTAGAGACACACGGAATAAGGAAGACCAAGGGAAGTCTTGGAGCAAACAATTAAAATCCCAAGAAAACAGAATACGGGAAATGAATGATGCCATGAAACACTCCAATATCAAAATTATTGGAATCCCTGAAGGAATTGAAAGAGAGACAAGCCTAGAAAATATTATTGAACAAATCATGGATGAAAATATCCCAAATATGAGAAATGAAACAAATGTTCATGTCCTAGAAGTAGAGAGGACACCCCCAAAATCATTGAGGCCAGAAAAACTTCCAGGCACATAACAGTAAAATTCTTGAATCATAACCAAAGAATATGTCTTAAGGACAGCTAGGTGAACGCTATCCCTCATCTATAGAGGGAGGACCATCAGAATCATGTCAGACCTATCCACAGAAACCTGGCCAGCCAGAAAGGGCTGGCAAGACATATTCAGGAAGTTACATGACAAAAATATGCAACCAAGGACAATGTATCCAGCAAGGCTGGCTTTCAAAATGGAAGGAGAAATAAAGAGCTTCCAAGACCCCCAAGGTCTAAAAGATTATGCAACCACCAAGCCAGCACTACAAGAAATACTAAGAGGGGTTCTTTAGAGGAGAAACGAACCCAAGAGTGACACAAAACAGAAATATACAGAGATAAATTATAGAAACATGAACTCCATAGGCAACATGATGTCAATACAAACATATCTATCAATAATCACCCTCAATGTGAACGGCCTAAACGCTCCAATAAAAAGACACAGGGTTGCAGACTGGATAAAACGACAGGACCCATCCATATGCTATCTACAAGAGACTTATCTTGAATCTAAAGACACTTCCAGATTGAAAGTGAGGGGATGGAAGACCATCTTTCATGCCAATGGACCCCAAAAGAAAGCCGGGGTAGTGATTCTCATATCAGACAAATTGGATTTTAGTCTAAAGACTGTACTCAAAGACACAGAAGGACACTACTTAAAGGGTCTATACATCAAGAAGATCTAAAAATTGTTAATATTTATGCCCCTAACATGGGAGCAGCCAACTACATAAGCCAACTGTTAAACAAAATAAAGAATCATATTGATGCAAATACACTAATTGTAGGAGATCTTAACACAACACTCCCAGCAATGGACAAATCATCTAAACAGAAAATCAGCAGAGTCAAGAACCTTGAATGACACATTGGACCAGCTGGATCTCATAGATATATTCAGAACATTTCACCCTAAAACAGTAGAATACTCATTCTTCTCGAGTGCACATGGAACTTTCTCCAGAATAGACCACATACTAGGTCACATATCAGGGCTCAACTGACACCAGAAGATTGAAATTATTCCCTGCCTATTCTCTGACACAATGCCATGAAACTGGAACTCAATCACCATAAAAAGTTCAGGAGAAAATCAAACACGTGGATGCTAAAGATGAGCCTACTCAGGAATATGTGGATCAACCAAGAAATCAAAGAAGAACTGAAACACTTCATGGAAACCAATGAGAATGAAGATACATCGATACAAAACCTATGGGATACAGCAAAGGCCGTCCTAAGGAGGAAATTCATAGCCATTAAAGCCTCACTCAAAAAAATTGAAAAATCCCAAATACACCAACTCTCATTACACCTTAAAGAACTGGAATATCAACAGAATATTAAACCAACCTCCCACACTTGGCGGGAAATAATTAGAGGATTAGAGCAGAAATGAATGAATCAGAAACTAGAGATACAGTAGAACGCATCAAGGAAACTAGAAGCTGGTTCTTTGAAAGAATCAATAAGATCGATAAACCATTGGCCAAACTAACCCAAAAGAAAAGGGAGAAGACCCAAATTAACAAAATCATGAATGAAAGGGGAGAGATCACGAAAAACTCCAAGGAAATAGAAACAATCATCAAAAATTACTATAAACAATTATATGCCAATATGTTTAACAACCTAGAAGAGATGAATACATTCCTAGAAACCTATAAGCTCCCAAGACTGAAACAGGAAGACATTGACAATCTGAATAGACCTATATCTAGTAATGAGATTGAAGCAGTGATCAAACCCTCCCCAAAAACAAGACTCCAGGCCCAGACGGATTCCCTGGGGAATTCTACCAAACATTCAAAGAAGAAATAACACCTATTCTCCTGAAGCTCTTTCAAAAAATAGAAACGGAAGGAAAACTTCCAGATTCTTTCCATGAAGCCAGCATCACTCTAATCCCCAAACCAAACAAAGACCCCATCAAAAAGGAGAACTTCAGATCAATATCGCTCATGAATACAGATGCCAAGATTCTCAACGAGATCCTTGCTAACAGGATCCAACAATACATTAAAAAGATTATCCACCATGACCTGGTGGGTTTTATCCCAGGGATGCAGGGGTGGTTCAACACTGGCAAAACAATCAACGTGATAGAACAAATCTTTAAGAGAATAGAGAAAAACCATATGGTACTCTCAATTGATGCAGAAAAGGCATTTGACAAAATACAACATCCGTTTCTGATCAAAACCCTTCAACGTATAAGGATAGAGGGAACATTTCTCAACCTCATAAAATCTATCTACGAAAAACCCACAGCGAATATCATCCTCAATGGGAAAATACTGACAGCCTTTCCTCTGAGATCAGGAACAAGGCAAGGATGTCCACTCTCACCACTACTATTGAGCATAATGTTAGAAGTCCTAGCAACAGCAATCAGACAACAGAAAGAAATAAAGGGTATCCAGCTTGGCAAAGAGGAAGTCAAACTCTCTCTTTTTGCAGATGACATGATACTATATATGGAAAACCCAAAAGACTCTACCCCGAAACTACTAGATCTCATACAACAATTTGGTAATGTGGCAGGATACAAAATCAATGCGCAGAAATCAGTTGCATTCTTATACACTAACAACGAAAAAATAGAAAGGGTTATCAGAGAATCGATTCCATTTACTATAGCACCAAAAACTATAAGATACTTAGCAATAAACCTAACCAACGAAGTCAAGGATCTGTACTTGAGGAACTACAGAACACTCATGAAAGAAATTGAAGAAGACACAAAAAGATGGAGGAGCATTCCATGCTCATGGATCAGAAGAATAAACATTGTCAAATGTCTATACTGCCCAGAGCAATCTATACTTTCAATGCCATTCCGATCAAAATTCCACCAACATTCTTCAAAACGTTAGAACAAACAATCCTAAAATTTATATGGAACCAAAAAAGACCCCAAATCACTAAGGAATTGCTGAAGAAGAAAAGCACAGCTGGGGGCATCTCGTTACCCGACTTCAGGCTTTATTACAAAGCTGTGATTACCAAGACAGCATGGTACTGGCACAAAAACAGAGAAATAGACCAATGGAACAGAGTGGAGAGCCCACATATGGACCCACAAATCTATGGTCAAATCATCTTTGACAAAGCAGGAAAAAATATCCAGTGGAGAAAGGACAGTCTCTTCAATAAATGGTGCTGGGAAAATT